>CCAG010014617.1:0-29101 GCA_001077435.1 Glossina morsitans morsitans
ATTCGTACATGTTTGTCTACGAGTTAATTACTAACGAAGTTTCTTTTCCTCTTTCTTATTAAAACACTTTACAAATTTCTTCTTTCTTTTTTGCTTTTGTTTCATTCTAGGAGAAATTTCTTTTTCTAATCCCTTTATTTTTCTATTTTCATAGATACGTCCAGCTTTGTATTAGCAGACCATAACGTAGAAAAATGTTAAATTACTTAGGTCTTTATTATATGTCGTAATGCACTGAATCGGGGGTTATGACAACCGATATTGCCTCTGCAATACCATACTTACTTAAAACTGAACAAAGGCATTTAACTAACACACAACTACAAACAATGGCTGAAGTATATTTCAGTAAAACTCACGATAAGTGGAAATATCTGCACTGTACATATTAGGATGATTAGAAGTCCTCAGAATAGAGTCCTAACATTTTATCAGATAAACGACGAAAGCATCAAGCTCTCCAAGGCAAAGTTCGAATAGGGGCACCATTAGTAGAAAACTTTGTTACACACTCGCTCAAACCGATAGGTCTGTGACAATGCTTAGCCCATAAGCAGTTTTTTGGGATCACCTTTCTTTTCCGAATACCAATTTAGCGGATAACTCGATTGACATCGGGCTGTAGAAAATTATAACTTGGATTTAGGGAAAAGATAAGACCGATACGCAGTTAGGTCGCTGATATGTCCAATTTTTAATGAGAGATCCTCCTGCTCGATGACGAAAGAATTGGAAATTCTTTTGGGACAATGCTCTTTTAGTGTTCAATAAATGTCACGATTCTAGTGAGACTTGTTGACTTGTTGTCCCAGATATTTTTCGCAAACCTAAACTGCGATTTTTAAACATAGCCTTGCTTTTCGATTTTATTAATGTAGCTGCCATCAACTGACGTCAACTGCCGATTAGAGGGACATTTCATTTTGGATAATGGATGACGTGCCGGCGGTTAAATTCTTTTTGCCATGCCAAACTGCAAATACGCGCATTACGCGTCATTTGTGCTAAGCTATTTCGTAATGCACACACACTTACACTGTACTAGTTCTTTGAGCGTTTTTCATCAGAAATTCAATTCTTTAACACTTCTTCACTGAGGCGCTTCAATTGACGAGCTAAAGTCGAATCGAATAATAAATACCTTTTTAATGAAAGTGAGCAGGCGTATCTTCTTAACTACTCAAGGTAGTTACATTACATTTCACGTAAGTGCCGTTTAGCTCGGAAAAGCCAAGAACTACCCCTTTGGATGGGTCGGCAAAATTTAAATGGCAAACTCTTACTACATTTTCTTCACAATATTATCTTTGGCTGACAAACTCTTTCCTTCAAAAATGTTGTCGAAAAAATGGCAAATATGTTATGTTGTTCGAACTAATACATTTATTATTATATATAAAAAAAAGCTTCTAATTAGATATTGCAACATTCAGTTCATAATATTAATAATAGTTTACCCTCTCCGCCGCCGATGGTACGATACGTAAAAAGTCTTTCGTGTATTTAGATCATAAATATTCGTTTAGGAAGAAAAACAGAAACAAACAAATAAAATAAAACTATTGTACTTGTGACAAGTTTCGTTGACAAATTTGTTTACAATTTTTCAACGGCAACAATTCCAGCAAAAAAAATAAAAAATAATAATAATGAGAATAGACCTTAAAAAAACCACCAAAAACAAACACGCGACCTAAACTGCAGTTGAAAAGTAGAAGAAGCATTATATTACCTACCAGCATATGTTGCCACATTATCATTAACTTTAGGGTGACCTACAAAAAAAAAAAAAAAAAAAAAAAATTATAAAAATAAAAAAAAATAAAACAAAAAAACAGAAGAAGAAGAAAAAGAAAACCACGGAAAGTAAGGCTGAGCAATTTGAAGCAAGTCTTTAGTGGTCTTTTTTCTTGCTGGCAGATCCTTACAGCTTCACGCTGCCATCCAGCTAGCTAGCCACCAACTAACCAATCAACCAACCAACCAACCAACCAACCAACCAACCAACCAGCCAGCCAGCCAGCCAGGCAGTCAGGCTGACATTATGTTAAGCCTTTAATTGAAATAATGTGATGATTGCATTTAACATTTGCACGAGGGTTCATTCACTTGGTGGTTTGCATACTCATGCACCGATGAACAATCTTGAATACCATCAACAACTTTAGCAACAGCAAACAATGACAATTTTACGTATTTAGGACTGTTCAACGTGTCAAATGAGTGTTGGAGCCAGCTACCATTACTACATTGCACAGCAGCAGATAAAAAGAGTATGAGCGTTTAAGGAGCGAGAGAGCACCTGTTTCATGGTAATTTAATGTAACTACCGTCACCTCGTGTTAAAACAGTTCAAATTGTCAACACGGTTGCAGGATGTTAATGTGTATAACAAACATACATGTGAAAAATCTGCAATGCAAACACACGACCAACATTTACAACATAAAACACTCAATCTGCTTTGCACCTGAGTTGCTTTTGCTTGTGTCTTTTCTAATTGCTGTCATCTGCAATTGTTGTCAATGTTTGTCAAGTCAAAGTTTTCGTGTCGCCAAACAAAACATAACAGATTTGGATTTTCTTCGTTTGCTTGGAAAGCTGAGAAAGTCTAAACATAAAATGCCTACCATCCATGTCGTAGCAGATTTTCCTCATACCAAGTTAGAGAGCAACCTTTGCCCTTTTACTGGTTATTACTATTTTTTTTTTTGTTTAATTTACATTTTTTCTCCTTTGAATGCGACGTCCAGCAAGCTATGTGTGCACATAGTGTACACATGGCATTGATTTCAATTGCGGGTATAAAAAAAAAAGTTCTCTACCTTCTAACACTTACTCATTAAACATTTTCTTTTTCCCTTCAGTCTAAATAACAATTTTTGCATTTTTTTGAAATTTTTTTTGTTGTTTGTGTTTTTTGTATTTTGTGTCTGCAGGCCCGAGTAAATTTCAAAGTTAAGTTTCATCAACTGGAAAGCATTTGTTTGTTTTTTAATCATCCTTTTTTATTTTTTTTTATTTTTTTATTTATTTCTATTTTTTTGTGATTTTTTTTTTATTTCTCCTTTGGTTTCACTACACATTCATCTTTGTTATCACATGAGTCCAGTGGTAGTTTGTTTGGCTACATTTTATCCCTCTTCTCTTGTAATACTTCATACATAACTAAGTACACGTACGGGAGATTGTGTGAAAGCAAACTTTTTGAATTTCTAATTCATACAAATGGAAAATGTAAACGAATTTCCTGTTCATTACTATGGTCCATCATATCTCTTTTCTTTTATTCTGTTTACTGGGGGCATCAGCGACAGGACACTTGGCAAAGAGGATTCATTTTCTTAATGTTTACTTAAGTCAAACACTGAGATTTGTCATCACATACTAAAGTTAAGTGATTATGATGAGAGGAGTAAACATAAGCTTTAATAAATGTTAGAATTTGTCAACTAAAAGCTAAACCTGGTTCCAGGCTACACTAGCAAAAAAACGACACCTATTTAATACAATTAATAAGACGGATTTATTAGACCTTGAATTCCTTCAGTAATGCTCGGTGAAAGCCTTCCAAACATTTTGGCCATCTTTAACGTTCTCAGTTTCGTTCTCGATTCGATTCTTCGATTAAATGCTTTTCGGACGTAACCTTTGAAGAGTAATGCTTACTACCTTGTGAACTTGTGTGTGTTCAGGAAATCTATCTATAGCATTAGAATTAGCATTTCTTACCCATGTTGGCATATTCGTTGCAGAATTATTAAAAAAAGATTTTTTTATTAATTAATTAATTAATAAGCTCTCGCTGAGAAACACACAGAAGAACATTTATTTATTCTTAAAGACCGCAATTGCAGCGTACCTCAATTTTCAATCGATTGACTGCAAACTGCCATTGTGGATTCACAATAACAAATGGAATTTGATTTTAAGGAAAAAAACATTTTTTCGTTTTTTTAAAAATATGTTAAAAGTTGGCTGAACAAATTTATTAAAGGGAGGATATAAGGGATACTAGAAATATTTGTATGTGCTGTAAACGTTTGAAAAATTTATATTAGCATTTGTATGGCCGCTATTGGATTGGCCAAAGGGAACTATTCTGCTTATTAGTGAAGCGAAGCATTACACACACAAAGCTATTATCGCTGAAAATTAATTTTTATTTTGCTCAATGTAATTTGCAGCATATGCAGTTAACTTAAGTCGCGTATAGCAATCGTTTAATTGCCGATCTTTGCACAAAGTATTCGAAAGTTGGAGACTTGCTCGACTGCTGACAGTAACATATAGTTAATCCAGATTATCAATAACATTATGTCATGTACTGGCAATTTTCTCCATTCACCAAATTAATAAAGCATCACAGGCCACGGCCCATCCTTAAATACTCAATCCCACCAAACAGTTGTTCATATTTCGACTTGTCAAAATAAGTCGTTATATGGGCAGTAATCGAAGGAGTTCTCCGATTCGATTCGCATTTTCAATAGCGTTCTCTCTTGGCCTAAAACGGGTCAGTGTAGCAAATTTCATGAAAAAATATTGAAAATTGCGGCTTGTAGGTTGAATAAAAGAGAGCAAGGCGTATAGACGGACAGGAAAGCTACGATCGATTCAAAACGGCTTTTTGTATAATAAAAGGTAAGTTTATCTATCTCAAGTCTTTTCGAGTGCGAGGTGAAAGTGGTATAGTGGTATAGGGTATAAAAGGAGGCAGAAATATGTTACCACGTATCCTGAAACAATAACATAACACAAATTATAAACAGCAGATAGACCAAAAGGCAGGTTTTCCACAGAGGTGACAGAAATTCTTCCATCAATCACGATGTTTAACGAGACAACTCGATTTTCTCAGCCTTCTCATTCACTCGTTTTGGACGTGCGTCCACTATATACTGATCTACTATCGCAATTGATTGTTCTTGAACCGCACTGCCCGCCTTTGGCACAAACTACCAGCAGGGGTCTTCTCCATTGTTCCAAATGCTTACACTTTTAAGTTGAACGCGCACAAATACTAATCTCCCTTTCCTCTCAATGTACCTCTCCATAATCCAACGTGCATCCATTCTGGTCTAACAGGAAAAGAAGACCTGACCTATTCACGCTGTAAGTACGACAACGCTGTGTGCTGTTTTTGCAGACACGATTTTAGACTGAGTTATGTTTATAAATAATTGCTCGCTTCGAAACCAGTCTTTTGTGCCTCGATTGAACAAACAAATTACGTCTGCTGGATTGCCGAAAGCTCGGCCATGTCTACAGTTAATTTGGCCGGGCTTACACGAAAACCGCATTCCATTGGACGATTTACGGGAACACAGTAAAATGTATATGATACAGACAAGGTGAGATAACGGCGTGCGAGGCCGTTCATGTAGAACACGAGATTGACAAATTTAACCACGTTTTAAAATCTATTCACAGTTCAGTGATACGTACCTAGTCTGGGAAGCAGGTGAAAACGAACAAGGCACTTCACTTTTAATTAGTTTAAAAAGAAACCGGAAAACACGAACATATGGAGTGCCGGTCCTGTATCATCAACCATAGAATACACGGGCAAATTTTTATTGTTGTATCTGCTCTAGTGTATAAAGTAATGACCACAAACCCATTTTTTTTTTGCTTTTTTTCTTTTGCTTTAAAAATCATAGTTGTTCTCAGTTTGTGTTGCGCTGGTGGGTTGTCTCTTTACCCGTTTGGTTCGCTTTCAATACCAAACTACGCGCAAAAACTTCCAATGTGCTTGCGCCGCTCGAAGCGGATATCATCATACTTTCGATACTCGAATATATTGACGACGGATGCTTACACAGGCGGACATGCTTAAGTC
The DNA here is from genome assembly GCA_001077435.1 of Glossina morsitans morsitans. Lineage (NCBI taxonomy): Eukaryota > Metazoa > Arthropoda > Insecta > Diptera > Glossinidae > Glossina > Glossina morsitans. The sequence continues at coordinate 5,843 of CCAG010014617.1, forward strand.
GGTTTAGAATTTGATATTTGTCAAGCACTTGATGGGATTTCTACGGCTTCCTCCCGGGCATTGTACACGTCTTGACGAAATGAAACCACTCCCTCTTTCCGCGACTAACCACACAAATCATATTTTATATCTTTACAGGATGTACCAAACATTTACTAAATATTTGTAGTGCACTTAAGTACGCATCGGCGGCTATCCAATATATAACGATCTAATTCACTTTTTACACGATAGATATATTTCTAAAAAATTCGTGCAAAAAAAGATATTGGGTAAATGGCAAAATAGTAGATTGATTTCAGACCTAAAAAAGAAACTGAAAGCTACGATAAATAGTCCTAAAAACTTACTGTTAGAGTTTACTTAAGGATTAATTTCGTGTTTATACATTTTAATTTATTAAATATATTATAAAAAATATATTATACTTTGAAAAACCAAACTAGATTTCATGCAAAGTACATATTTACTCTATGCATAATTCGGGGAATCACACTCATATACGCATATTGTCGACATAATCTAAATGGCTATGCGAGAGTACAATGGATATTTGTGACGAGTAGGAATTAAAAAATTCTCAGACGCATCAAAAAAAAAAAAACAAAATTCTTCCGGAAAGTTCATAGAATATTAAAAATCGCGTTAAAACAACACAATTTGTGTAAAAAGTGATTCTTCCCTCTTAACTCGTGTTAAATCAATCGTGTAAAATCATATCGTGTAAAAAAGAGAATTCAGTGTACATACATTACTAATTAGAAAAGTATGCTGAATAGCGTATACTACGCTACTTTAGCAACTGTTCTGCATATGCGACTATGTCTGTAGAATAATCAAACTTTGATGGGATGCGGGTTCGAGCCCCAGTTACGCTTCACATTATTTTTTATTTAAATAAAACGAACTTTTTTTTTTTTATATTGATGGCGCAATTTTCAAAGAGAATTATTATAAACTATAGTAAGCGTTTACTATAAAACTGTAAATCGGCTTCTAACACGTACCGGTTTTAATCATTATTGCAAAGTTTCAGGTAATCTGTTTTACCCTTTTCATTTTGGCAAATTTAAAAGAATTTATCGATGTATAATTGGCTACCGTATGGTTCAGTGGTTAAGGTGCCCGCCAGATAACCGTGGGCTCGATTCCCGGTGCTATAAAACCCCCGTAAGTTACACCTAGCTGCCGTTATAATTAACAACAGGATTTCTTCAATAGTGAAAAAAGCCATGGAATATAATTTTTTTCGATCGATATCATTAGTTGCTTAGTCACTGTGCATCGAAGAATAATTCTTTTGCAAAAGAAACAAGCCAAAGAAAGAAATGAATATAGGTATAGGTATAGGATTAGTAAAGGTGTGCAAAATATGTGATCATTCATTTTTCGTTCATATCGAGTGCATACGACCGTAAACGTTATCAAAGGCCAAACAATAAATTTGCCTATTTTTACACCCTTTATTTATAATAGCTAATGGGCTGATTTTAAAGGACGTCGATGGAAACTTTTTCCTCGATAGATATGTGTTTGCATTAATACAATGAAAGAAGGAGATCTACGTTAGCGCAAAAGGGAAAAATCTATAACTAGAGATATATAATAATTTAATTAAAATATTTTTTTTTTTTTTTACAATTCTTTTGTATAAACGAGCCATTGACAGATTATAATTTGCATAAGTGTTGTGCTGTGTACTTTAAATAAACAGGTTGAAGCGATTGCACTTTTATATAATATAAGGCGGTGAAAAATCCTACGCATATTATTTAGATCTTAGTTTAAGGTGAAAATTCAAGTTAAAAATCCTGGTGTAGCTATAAGATACCTAAACAAGCGTGTATACGAAAAATAATCAAACGCACGCCAATCGTCGAGCGCCGAGCGCGGAGGCAAGTAAATGGGGTTTTAAAGGAAATACATTTTCTGGAAAAATATTCATTCTTACTTGCGGAAAAAAGTATATTGCAGCTCATGTAGTAAACCACGTTATTAATGCTTTTAAATTATTATTATTAATTAATTACTTATTGTTATGATAATTGTTATATATTTTATATTAAAAACAAAAAACAAAAGAGAAGAACAGCAATTTTTAGAAATCTTCATACAAATTTTCTTCGCAAGTTTTATTAAGCTTTCCAATAAATGAACACATACACGTATATATACAGTTGTTATTTAAATAAATTGAAATTAACAAAATTGGCGAAAAATCGACAACCATTAATTTAACATACAAATAATCATGTTAAAGACAAAAATTTGCGAAGAGGGGGGAGTAAAGTTTCTTGCGGAAGATAAGTTCACTTAAAAATGCAGTTATTTTAAGCCTTAATATAAAAGAAAGGGAAACGTTAGCGTTAGTGAGTAAACGAGTTACCGAGAGAGAGAGAGAGAGAGAGAGAGAGAGATCGCTAACTAAAATCGGTATTATGGGTGCTGCGTTGCTGCGTCTCTACATGAAAAACAGTTATGAATTGCTCATAATTTGTTGCCGACATGAAATGTTGTACTTATCAAGCCTTTAATTAACCTTAAATGATTGCGAAACTGAGCAAATTTACTAACAGAGGGAGATATTTTGAAAACTTTGAAACCCAGTCTAGGTAAGGCTCGTACATAACGACTGTAGGAAGGCAAAACGTTGGTTACGGCGAGAGCATAAATTTAATTAAAACATTATTAAATACAATATAAAAATAAAAAAGCAAGTTATGCCGCTGTTGTTAGTGTTTGTTAATATTACGCGTAATTGAAAGACTTTTTATAAGCAGAAAAGGCCAAGCGTACGCAGATAGTTGCACAGATACACTTGCTTTTGTTACAGTTACTGCAGCGTAAACATATTAATAGAGACTTTTAGTGAAGAGAGTCTGTTTACCTGATAAGTTGGTTTATATGTACTTGCTACGGCTTCTTTACTACGCTGTGGAAGTAAATCAACTAAATTTATGATCTCCGCGATATCTTTAGTATTCATATTCGTACAAAAACACAACAAAACACGTCTGTGTCTCCCTACCTCTTCTACACAGTGAAGTTATATCTGAGCAGTAAGCACTTTTAATTCAGTCAATACGTATGCAAGACTTCTTTGTGGGATCTTTTTTTTTTTTTTTTTTGTACGCTTTAAAATTTATTTCAATTTTTAATTAAATTATAATTGTGAAGTAACTTAACTATTTCGCAATTAATCAAAATATCACATTGGATCTTAACTGCATATTTGATTTATGAACATGCAAACATTTGTTGTTGCAATGTTGTTGCAATAACATGCAACAAAGTGTTTGCTGTGCTTAGATAACATTCGTATAGAAGAAAAAGAAAAGCTTTAGCATTGATTAGAGACAGATACTTGTAATTGCTATCAGACCGAACACGGGGGAAACACGATTTAATATTAAATTTAATTTATTGTAGGTTTGTTTTTATTGCCAGCAAGACTGTTATTATGTACTACCGCTCTGCAACATTTGAATGATTTAACTTATTAGAAATATTAACGAATATGTGCGGCATTACAGTCGTTTACTTCCTCCACTCAACTACAATCATTTTTTGTGCATTTATGTTGAATGAAAAATATATATGTGTATTTGTCTTTTTATTTTTGCTTTTACTTTTATTTTTTTATTTTTTTAAAATTTTTTTTCTATTTCAGAAGGAAACGGCAAACACGGGAAATTTGCCAGGACATGCTAGTTTCCGTTACATAAGAATCTATTTAAAAAAAAAAATAATAATAATAATAAAAAAAAGGAATAACAACAACAACAAGAAGCAATAAAAGAACCTTTGGCAAGTGTAAAGTTACTCTTTTCTTTTTTTTTTGCTGTCGCCTATTGTACTCGACTACCACAATATGCGCATTGATATGTATTCATGCAAGTGTGTATGTTGTTGTGATGACTATTTGTTGTTTGCTGCCGCTAAGGAGCTTTCAAGTTTTATGTTTGCATTCAATTGCATAAAAAATGCAAACATTTACGCTTAGTTTCCGTCTACAGGCCATATAGCCAGCCGTACGGTTATCATTTGATATTCACAATGTACCACGTTATACGGATGATAGAGAGGTCTACATAATGTAAATACACTGAGAATATGAAAAGCGTTTCCCTTAACCACCCCGAGTGCCATACATACATTCCGATTTATCTTCAGTCAAACGAAAGAACTCGTCTTCATCAACGCTTGCATAGCCTTACTCTCAATTAATTGGAATACCATTGCAAAATACATATTGAGATTTTAATTTCGTAACCTACCTAATCATTCGTAAGAAAATGTATTCTTGTCTACCTACCGATAACGAACTTCAGATATGACATACGTATTACTTTGGCTGTAAACGTCTGCGAGCGTTTGTGAAACTTATACAAGAATAAGAAACAACGAATTAAATTGCTTTGGCTTGCGTTCGGAGTTGCGTTCAATATCTTCTGTAAATAAAATAGTCGTGCAAACTCGAAGCAAGGGGTGCTTCGTTAAGCTTTCTCCTAGAATCGTTTTATTTCAGAATCAAGAAAGCTCGAGAAAGGGAAATTCAGATGCTTTGTTCAACGAATACAGTTCAGAACTGGAGGGCATGTCAAAGGGGCAAAGGTATTGGGCGCATAAGCCTGGCATGCAGACAAATAGAAAAATATTTTGCTTGCATCATAGGTCGCATCATAGGTACTGGCATCTGGCATGGTATAAGTTCCTATAACATTTAAGAATACAATCAATATAATGTACCTGACAATTGCCATCTAACCTTGGAGCTACGAGCTCCCCCAAGTGCAGAATACAGCTAGCGACGCATTGTTCATGAACTTTGTGTGTAGGAAGTGCATGGGGCCATAAAAGGCTATTTGAGAGTAGCACTACCGCAGCATATCTGATTATTTTCGTCTTTTGCGGTGACATTTCTTTATTGTAAGCGAAAATTTTGTTCAGTATACGTGCAACATATATATTCAGTATATTTACACTCGAACTTTAAATACGACACTTGGGCAAGTAATGTAAGAATGTTTGGAAAACAAGAAAGACTACAATTGCATAAAAAGTGCAAAATATCTCTGCTATCTTTACTACCGTGTTTATCTATTTATTTGTTGCCACTTTTTCTCATGACAATCATTGTTAAGTAGGATTCTATTGTTGTCCTAAATGTACAAAACTAAGGTATTAGTAGGCAAAAATTTTGTGTATGTATGTGTGTGTAAAGATATACATACACATATATACAAACATATAGATGTGTGAGCGTAAAAGAGCTTTAGCGGTGATAAACATTGATTAAAATCCGAAAAAAGGAGACACGCGCTTGGATAATTTGGTTTTATGAGGCATCATTTTTTACTGATAGCCATGCTTAACCACTCGAAGTCGAGGTATATGTTGAAAAGGTGGGAAATATGAATGAAAATAAATAATTAAATTAAGTAACTAAATAAGTTGCCAGAAAGAGATAGACATTGATGTAACTGTTCGTTACTACACCTTTACGCTTTGATGCACAGATGCACACACTCCGAGATACAAAAGGTATGCATTTTGTTTATATCACGATACAGAAGTTTATAAATTTTTAAAATGTAGCGAAGAAAAACAAAGCACGAAAAACAAAATAAAACAAGTAAGAAAGTTAATTTCGGTCCGAACCGGACCTTTTATACTCATCACCGCTTATCCCAAAAAAAGACAAAAGTTGTAAATGAACAAAATTCTTTTACTCTATAATATGGAGTGGGCGCAGTTGATTTCTTCTATTTTCAAAATAAAAGATTTTATCGTAGAGGCATGTGGCCGTTGTGGGCGTGGTTTCGCTTCCAAATTCCTTTGCAAATTTGTAGGCGATATATTCATTTTCGCTAACAGGGCAATGTTTACCACAAAGACTGCAAAGTTGCGCAAACAGATAGACGGACAGACAAACAGGCGGACATGTTTAGATGCATTCAAGAGTTGTAAGTGGCTAAGAATTTGCATACTTTATGCGGTTTTTGAAGCTTCTTTATAGACGTTGAAAAGGCATTGAAAAAATAATTCAATTTTGATACACTATAATATTGGGTAGCCGTGGTCAATTTTTTCCGTTTTTGTATAAAAACGCTACAGCATCGCCCATAGAATATGCGTTCAAAGTTTTATACATTTATTTGCTATAGTTTATGAGTAATGAGTAAAAAACCAATTTTTCATTCCCTTCGAAATGTAGAGGTGTTCTCAATTTAAGTGGTACTGTCGACGTGTCCTTCGGCCGATTTGGCCCATTTTCAATATAAAACTACGTGCAAGAACTTTCAATGTTTCTGCCCAATTTTTAGTCGACAGCTTCAATGTTGCGACCAGGAGAATGTTTAGAACACACATAACACAGACGGACAGACGTACATGCTTTAATCGATTTAGAGTTTAGGGCGTTGCAAATGTTTTGACAAAATGAATATACCGCTCATTCTTCCGTAATGGGTATAAAAATAAAATTTCGGGAATAAAAAGTCTTCAACTCCCAGAAGAAAATCAAAAAAAAAAGAGAACCGAAATTTTTGCTAAAAATGCACCAAAAAGCATACAAACATATATATGCGTGTGTGTATTAAACCAACAACTGTTATATTTGTATATATAAATGACCTGTATAAGGTCATCAATTCCAACGAGCATAACATCTATCTTGGCCACACAATAATAATACAACGCACACAAACTATAGCAAAAAAAAAAAAAAAAAAAAAGCACAAAGTCCTTTAAACGACCTCTGATCCTACACATTGGACCGAAAATATTACGACAACAATTGCATAATATATATATGCACACACATATACAAAAAGAAGAAACGTTAATGTCAGGACAGGATTAGAAACATGCACAAAGTATTATTTGCTGCAGTATTTGAACATACACACACACATATATATATATATATATATATATAAACATGTTAACATAGCCGAGAGCTAGAAAATGTACAAAATAATAAGGGGCCTCCGCTACTACGACTAACAGAAGAGCCTTACAGTATTCCTTCATTATATATGCAGCGGGGAGGCAGACAGTGGATAAAGTAACAAAAGGCTGAAGAAGTGTATCATTCGTTATGGTGGCATTGGTAGTGGTGGTTGTTATCTTATTTAATATGCGAGAGAGAAAAATGTGCAATATATATAGTAAAGCGGTAAAAACGCACGCAAGGACATTTGAAGGATAAAATCGCGTGAGTAAAACCGACAGAAGCAGCCAGCAGTAAAAGCTGAAAGAATTGAGGACTAAATAAATGATAAACGTAAAATTGCAACTCAGAGGAATTCTTTCACTCACACAACTTCCACTTCACTCCATCGTGTATACTCTCTTAGCATCTAAACGCTTTACAAAAAAAAAAAAAAAAAAAAACAAACCCAAAAAAAAAAAAAAAAGAAAACAACTAAAGCGAGTAGAACAAGTTTTATAAACTGACAGGATTACAAAAATTCACTTAGGAATAACATAAAATTTTTAATACGCAAAAACACATACATATACATACTCTATACACAAATGCATACGTATACGATTATACAATAAGTGTCACATGTGTGTACATATATCTATGAATGTAGGACATATACATATGCATATATATATATATATATATAACCCAGGCCCCGTTCAAAAATTTATACTCATCCAAAATGCATACAATAGCAGATTGTCTGTATATGCACGTGTATGTATGCGTATATCTAGAATTGCCCTTTTTCCTTACATTTATTTGTAACGGTAAATTGCTTAGTTGTCGGTCGCACATACATTTAGACATATGTTCTCGTGCATGTGTCCATAAGTTTGTAGCTTTTCTTAACTCGAAACTAATGCAATCCACTGGTATGTCATTCGTTATATACCAGGACATGGTACGTAATATATATATATATATATATATATATATTTATAGATCGTACACATAAACATTTTGTGCTTGTGCTTGTGAAAGCATTTCTTACTTTCAGTCTTTGTCTCTGGTTCGATTCCGATTTTTTTCTTTTCTTGCTAAAAGAAAACATTTAATAAATAAAATATTCAGGCAGGATATAACTACCGATCCAAGTCATATGAAGCCTTGTTTCAGTTTTGTGATTTCGCAAAAACAACGCGTCTATTATTCCATATATTCAAAGTTTCATTGCAATATCTTTAAAAGGTTTAATTAGGGAGCAATGAATAAAAAAAACCTAAATAAGTAAACAAATAAAACGATGCATAGACATTTAGGAATTCCCAGAATGATTCTCAATAGAAACGCTGCAACTGTTTAGTAAATTGATTAAATCAATCCGTGTTAGCTTTTGCTACTAAGTACAAGAATTCCTTACAATTATTTAAACTCTCCTAAAATCCGAAATACCTCGTCTTTTTCTATGGCAGACATATCTAAATATAAATAGATAAACGCATCTATATAAAGAGTGATCAAAGAAAGGAATTTGTTTTTCATTTGAAGTGAAAACATGACGGTCTAAAATATTAATACGACTTTCTCTTGTGTTAGATATCAGCTGATTGTCGGGACTCTTGTGAAAATTCAATTCTGGAAAATCAATGTTTAAGCTCTTTTCCACGTCAATCTGAGCTTATTCCATCAATAACACGAATAATGTTGATGAACAATGTTTCGAAGTGTTTGTGTTTTCTTTAGTTTGTTGAAATAAACTGATGACTTGTATCGCTTGATTTTAGTGATCTTTAGTGATTTTTAATGAACGGCATTTTTGCCGATTACATGATCAATGAACGTCTCCTTCAATGAACTGAATGATTGTGCCACGGAATGTATGGCATGATGCAGCATTTTATAGAAAGCACATATCGTCCTAGTCACAATCATCAAATTTGTGCCACAAACACATTAGTGAGCATACTTCTGTTGACCTCTCTGTTGGCCATGACTGAAATGAAATTTTCATTTTGAAAAATAACATTTTCAGCATACAAACCACGCCTAAAAGTCAGTTCTTGTGCACGTAGAGTTCTTTTGGGAACAGCCGGTAGGTTTTCTTTACGCTGAGAAAACAATTTTCCTTACTTACGAGGCCATCGAATCAAAGATGAACGTAATCCCACATGCACGAAACGTATCTCGTATTGATTTATTATTCTTGCAATACATTTTGCCAATTTCTATACGCTGTGCAACCGTGTATGTTTCCACGGTGACGTGACGTGGCAAACAACATTGAACACAAATGGCACTTTTGGTGAGAATTTCGACAAAACGTATGGAAAAAACGTATGGCGTTTAAAAAAAAGTTCCAAGTTTGTTGTCGTTGTATGTTTTTTGCAAATAGATCTTTTAGGACTTGCAAATAAAATCTATTCTCTCTTAAAAATTCAGTCAAAAATGCAAAAAGCATTTTACATAACAATACGTTTGCCAATAATGTAATCGCTGTTCCTAACCTTTTCTTTGTACTTTTGTTCTAAAATAGCAGGCTTTTTACGCTATTGGCACCGGAGAGTATAACATATTGGTACGGAAATCCCAGATCCAGTTCATTTCAATTAATTGATTTTCCCAAATAATAAATGCTCTAGAGAGGGAAAACGCAAGCGCCTATTCGCGTCGCGTCATGCAGCTGCCGGCCGAGGAAAACGATTAGTGGAAAAGCAAGTTAACGGATTAAAAATGAAGCCATGAAGTTAAGAGTAATAATAATACGCTTGTAAAAATGCATATGCATGGACTACTATACGCGGAAGGCAGAGTCGGTCGGACAAGAATATTTGAGTCGAAAAAGAATATTAGCGTTGAGAAGTCGAGGGTACTGCCAAAGTAAAATAAAGTAAATAATCCTACCCTTAAAGAAATTGATTGAAGAAACTTGAAGCGAAAACGTGGAAGTTTCTTTCGCTTAAAAAGAATATCCACGATCTAGTGATGCGAACAGTGTCGAGAAAAACGAAATTCGTAACAATATATTTTTATATATTCTTATAATCTTTGATTAAGAATTATTCGCTTACTACATGATGGCAGCGGCAGTTACTTGTAGATTAAATTGCGGCAGGTCCGCGACACCAAGCATCGAACCTGGGCCCGACAATGTGTTTTGTTGCTTTATAGTAAGCGCCTACTATTGCTAATAGTCACCTTGTGAGTGACCTCCAACAGTACACCTCGGCTCTTAAAGACAATAAGTTTATCATCATTAAGTCAGAATTATTTCCCGTTTCCCGTGAAGCGAAAAAAGACTGACGTTTATTTCAGTGTTCGATCTACCATGAATATGCATGACATGATTGTTTAGAACGACTTTAAAAGTGACGAAAGGAAAAAGTAGTTCTTGCAATCGTTACTATTACGCGAAATATTATCGCGGATAAATTATTCAAAATACATCAACTGAACTAAAAAAGTAGCAGCCGCGACATTATATCATCCGGCACATGCGTAACCTGACGACCAGTGAATGCGTGATGGGAGAATTGCTGTCGATAGTTTCTAACAAAAACATACTGTGGTTGCTGTCGATGTGATATAAGCGTCTGCCCGTAAAATTTGGTTACAAGGTTACGATAACTTTTGGCTCGATAATGATTCAAACTTGTTTCGATCTTCCTTTTTATTGTTATTGTAAAATTATATATTTTCCAAATAGAAAGAAAGAAAGTAAGTGTCGAAAAATTCATCGCAAATATACTGCGCTTCGGCACAAATAGTAAAGAATAGTTAATGAGACCTGGTCTACCGCATCGGGAACTTAATTCGGGCCGCCCGCGTAGCTGCCGGACGTCTGACCCACAAATTCTTCTACAGTTCTCAAAGTTCATTGTTTTCGGAATAAGTTTCTCTACTCTGTATAGCTACATATGTATTGTATTCCAGAAATAATGGCAATATACTGAACGAAAATTGGAGCCTAATCTCAATTTAAAGCGGATTTTATTTACGTCTACTTTCAGAACCATAAAATGGATGGCCCTACACATATATTCAGTCTCACGTAGCGGCAAGCTTAAGAGATCCTATTGATTATATATATTTTTGATTATTAAATTTTCAATCGATTTAAGGATGTCCGTCTTACCGTTTGTGTAATATCTGTAGTAAACATTTTCGTGGCCACAAAAATGAACGCCTGAGCTTCAATTTTGGAAGGTGAAGTTCCTGCTCGCAGGCTGGCAGAATTGTTTTTTTGATCATTAATCACAAAATGTGGCAAATGAAACTGTAAACATTTACGCGTGTGTTTTATAGATGATCCCTAGTTACCTGTGCAAAAATACAAAATCGGCGAAAGTATCGGCGAAATTGATTTTTTGCATCTTTTTTTTAGTCTTCTTTACGGCGAAGCTGGTGGGTATAAAAGGTTCAGTCGCATCCGATTACAATTTTCTTAGGAAATGGCAGCCATCTCATTGAGAGGTACAAAAAATGGAAGTTTTGCTTATATAACGATTTCTTTCAAATAAACCAGCCTATGGGGATTAGTGCGATTCAATCTATTTTGAATAGCGTTCGTTCTTAAGGTAAACAAATCAGCGTATGATGTAAATGATTGTTATAAGTGCTAGGACGACGTCCTAAGTCTTACGTATTGTTATTTACTGAAATGGCAGTGGAAATGGACCTTGTCCGTCGGGGCGTTCCATAAGTCTGGCTGTTTATTTTCCGTCTCTTCTTCGAACTATCCACTCAGCGATTTGATTAATTGCCCGTCCGTTCATCTGTTGCTGGTTGATGAAATTTACTCACAAGCAAAACTTAATGCAGTGAACTTAAATTCGTTCTTAGGCTATGTCTGCAAAATTATGTAATCTACTTACAGGGACCTTGCAAAAAGTCAAACTATTTCTACCAATAACCTTGATTTTGCATTTGCAATTTCGTCCAGGATCAAGTAAAAGATTTGTGAAAAATTACTTACTTTAGAGGAGAAGCTTTCCAATTATAACAAATGTATCCGCTTGCTGTCGTGTGGATGTGTGGTATTCAACTTTCTTAAGGTTTTACATATAAAAAATTAGTTTTGAAATATATATAAAAAGAGAGTACGAGGAAATCGAATTCTTTATGAAATTATATTCAAAAAGGTCTTAAAAACTGACACAAAATCTGCAAAGAGATTTTATAACTTAATTACTTGTTATAGTATAGCGAAGTGAAGTAGAGTTCACTTTGCTGTTTTTGAATGAATAATCATTATATGCTCTGGTTAGAAAATAAGGAAGAAAGATTATATATATCGAGAGGCACATATGGAGACGTTGGGATGTGTAGGTAACTTTTATACACATTAATATGTTTCGTGTATGTATGCTATGCAGTTTTGTGTGCTGGCAGAACTGACACTTGGAATGACACATTTGTATTAATCAATCTATCCATCAATGTTGTGCTGCTTATCGGCGAATGCAAATCAAATACAAATCAGTAACAATGCCTGAGACAACATCGCACATACAAAGCGCATTTTCCAAATAAAACATTCTTTCGTTTTTCTTGTGATTTTGAGGTTTTTGTAGGCATTTTCCATCTTTGTGATTCGCATTTTTTTTTTGCCTTCTATTTTTTTTGTTTTCGTTAAAGCATGCGAAGAGTGTGTGTGTATGTTTAACAAATATTGTACATGGTTGTAGATTTGTATGCGAGTTAAGTCGAGTTGAATCGAGTCGAGTCGAGTCGAGTTGAGTATATACAATATTTGTACATATCTGACAACTAAACATTTCAAAACTAACGGTCTAAATGTCGCAACGTCACAATCTACTTGCAAAACAATAAATCTTCAAGTAAACATACGCGTGCACTTAAAAGCTGCCTGAAAACTTAAATGCAAAACGAACAAAAAAAAAAAAAAAAAAAGCCGAAAAAAAAATGAGGAAAGAACTAAACAACCTCTGCGAGTCCTTGTAACATTATTTGTGATCACTATATGGGGCCGTTGAAAGAAACACATGAAAATTCCTGTTGGCTAAATAAGTCACAAATGCGTTTCAAACGCCACTTTAAATAAAATCATACACAAGTTTGCTGTACTCCGCTGTCCTATGCTATGCTATACTATGCTATGCTATGCTATGCTGTGTTTGTGTTTTGCTTCGCTTTGCGCTACGTTTTGTTTCGTTTTTTGGTGAAAAGATCTATTATGTCGGGCTAAATGTTATTGTGGTTTATGTTGTGGTTGTGACTGTTTGCGCCTTGCTGTGCTTTGCCAGCAAGATGCAAATCTCATACAACATGAGCTTGGTCGGCGAATTAAGCTGTTGACACATAACATCATGTCGCACTTGTCCCATAAGCTACACAATATATAAACATATATATACGTATATATATATATATACGTTTGGCCATCTACAGTTGTTATTGTTGCTGTTGCTGTTGCTGTTGCTGTTGTTGCTGTTGCCGCTTTCGGCTGTTAATCGCTAAATGCATATAAATGAATGTGGATAAAGTTTGCAAGCTGCGCAAGCTACAACCGCTCGCACACGGCAGACACCCTGTACGTATAAGTAAGTGACCGAAAGCGTCTTTAAATGAGTCAGACAGTCTTTGGGCTACACTTTGTCATCAAATACAACAACACTAGAAAACATTGAATAAATTTGTGAGATTTCAAATTGGTTCCTTAATTTCTTTCAGTTCGTTGACATACTAGCAGCTCGCGCATTTATTATTATTGTTATTTTTGTGTTTTTGTGTGTTCTTTTTTCATTCGGTTTAAGGTTTTTATTTTTGTTGTCGCTATTGTTAAATGTTTATCTCTCAATACACAACACAACGCATTGCCAATTAACACAATTCTACGATATTTGTGCTTTTATTTCAGTTTTATTTCTTAACCTTTCTTCTTATTACCGTTAAAAAGCCATTAAAACCATGACCAACAAATATTTATCAGCAGGTGATGATCACTTTTCATGACTTTTAGTTAATTGCTGCAATTCATTGCTTTCGTATTTAGGCCAAATAAAGTACTAACTAACCGCTTGGTTAGGCGTAGGCATTATGCTCTTAACCGTTTCATCTTCACTGTAAAACTTTAAGTTTCAATTCTCAATACAAAGAGAAGAAGAAGAAGATGAAAAAGAATAAAGAGAAAACGCCAAAGATTCTATTAATAAATTTACCACCAATTAGTAATTTATTTATATAGGGATTATTACGGAGCATTCGAATCCGAAACTAGTTTTTGGTTACTTCCAGATTCGCATGGTGTGGCGGAATATTTACAACGATTCTTAAACGTTCCTATTCCATTCTTCTCATTTTCGAAATGTTTACGACTTTCAGTTGTTCTCTTAAGGGTCCAATTATGTGAACGATAAATGTGTTTAAGCTAAAGTGAATTCCCATAAGAACATTTGAATAATCTGCGAAATCTACTGATAAACTCGGTATCTTTTCATAATTAGAAGTCCGACTTTTATACGGTGAACAGTTGAAAGAAGAATAAACATCACGACATAACCTTACAAAAAGTACATAGAAAAAGGAATGACATTAGGAAGAAATCCTATAGCACATCCAAAAAAATCTCTTAGCTAAGGTTAACAATTTTAAACACTTCACTCCCCCTCGGTCGGCTGGCTTTAAAAAACTTTATTCTACTCGCGATTATTTACTACATTATAACGAACTTCTTCGAAGTAATCAGATAGCTGAACATCGAAGTCGCTAACTAATTTTTCTTTACACCCATCATTATAGGGTAGCGGTCTATTCATTTTGTCATAATGTGTGCAACACCCAAAAGCAAGCCTCAAGGACCTTATAATATATATAAATTCAGCATGAAATTCTGAATCGATTAAGCAATGTCTGTCCGTCTGTGCGTCTGTGTGATGTGCATTGTTGAGACTCTCCTGGACGCAAGAATGAAGATATCTACTTCATATATGATAGACACATTGGAAATTTCTGCGTGCAGGTTTGCATTGGAAATGGGCAAAATTGTAGATAAAAGGACTTGGGAAGCAAAAGGCGACAAGCTGAGTGTATTAATGCTAAATTAGCTATGGTAGGCATCACGACGTGATGGGTTAATTTTTTCGTCGCAATACCAGTGATATGGGTATCAAATGAAAGAATTGGAGAGCAGAAGGCGACGATCCAAGTGTGGTAATTCTAAATTAATTATGGTAGACGTCACAACGTGGTGGATTAATTTTTCTTAACAACTTGACTTTTAGTCAACTAAATAGTGAAAGATAAATTTTATCCCATCCACTTTTTTATGACCACAAATGAAAGCATGGGGTCTTAACGATTTTAATGCTGATGGATATGCGAGATTCGACCCCACCCGCATATAACTTTCTTCCAACTTTATTCTTTAGACGGTTCAGATAAACATTTGCTTAAAGTATTCTGCGCATGGTATTTTGACTTAATGTGGGATGTTTGTCGTTATTATTTCGATCGACCAAATGTTTTGATTTTTTCAATGTGGTTTCTTTTATTGATATATGATATGGGTTTTAGTCGACGTTGATTAAGTTTGACTCACACTGTAGCATGCACTGAAAATGCATTGGTTTCCTTTCTATCCGACATATAATATGATAGTAATGTAGATGCTACTGATTCTGGCGCATTTCCATAGGAATACATGCATTAGTTCTTGAAAGAATACCAGCAACTTTTAGAGTCAATTACCAATTTATTAAAAATTTTCCATAATAGCTAGAAAGCTAATTGATAGCCTTAACCTAACATATGTAAGAATGAAAATTGTAAAAGAAGACCATTAAATTCGAATGAGTTCGAAGACGGATCGTCCATGGGAATATAGATATAACATTATTAATGTTTATTATTTAACGTGCCCTTAAAGATCATCTTCAACCAGGATCATGAATTCCAATCGTGAATTTTTTCCAAATTGCATAATTTATATACTAACCGCAGCTCATTAACGTCCTCGAATGAATGGGCTAACAGAAAGATGACATAGAAAGCTAAGGCTAAGGCAGACTCCAACGAGATCCCGACAAACCAAAGAGGAGATTGAACGATTGCTTATTGTTGTAACAAAGCTGGGTATAATGTAAAAAGAGGGCGTCGAGATGTCACCAGCCTATAGGTAACATACACAATAAAACACAGCTCGCTATACTAGTTGAACAGTGTGTGTTGAAGCTACGCAATCATAGGAAATATTGGCATAATGTGGCGCTCAGGCAAAAAGGTTTTTATGTATCTCGACCTTTTAACACACAAACAAAATTTTCTTCCAAAATGATATTCTCTGTCCGTCTTTTCCCGCAACCTTAGCACGGATAGCAAGCCGGTGGTAAGTTGAGATGATAAAAGCTTGGTAATCAGCTTTAAAGCAAAGGGGCGGATAGCTTCTGTGTATCGACTAAAGTCAAATAGCATAACAGCAATTAAGCAACAAATAAAGCTACTCCCTCTGGCAGTTATCTGGGATTTTCTGATTGCCATGGCTACTATTAGGAGGGCAGCGTTGTGGTAACTCTCCATGAAGATCTATCACGACAGTTAGGAAAAGAAAAAAGATTTCATCCCTGTTGAGTTAACCAAAATGGTTCGTCAGCATATTTCTTTTTTTTTTTATGGATAAACTCTTTGGAAATTTTGCACAAAACAAACAATTTATATAAATATAAAATAAATTTACACACAAACAATTTTATTAACAAGGGCAAACAAAGCTGTTGAGGCGCCATTGCATTAAAAATGTGTTGGTATAATTGCCTGCTCCTTCATATCCATTGCTTAACCTATCTACTTAGGTTTTTTAGAAGACTTTTCACAGTCATGTTTTTGACTTTTATATGATCTGTTAAATTGATTATGTTTTAGTTAATTTACTTTAACATCGAATGTATTTAATTACTTTCGTGTGTTATTAATGAGAGATAAGAATTTAATTAAATTCTTCTCTTAGTACAAAGAAATCTATTCTGAATCGAATTGACTTATTTTGCTGACATAAATAAATCTGTGATTACATTTGCATTCAACAGAAATTCTAGTTAAAAATAAATCTTCATAATGCCAACAACAAAGGACAACGAAATAATAATGAACGACAATAAGTCCATCAAGGGTTCACTATCAATCACTGATCAAATAAAGGAAAGTGAGTGAAAACAAAAATTTGAAAAAGAAAAAGACTAAACAAAAAAAAAAAGAATTGAAAATCGCGCACATACCTAACCAATACACATAAACAAAATTATATTTAAATGCGACTATAATTACCGCAGCGATGATGAAAGGAAAACAACAATAACAAGAGCAAGAATAAAAAGTGACTAAGAAGCCACACCCAGCATAGCGTATACGTACGTATGAAAGGCTTTCAATGGCACCCATATGGGATACAGTGCACTTCATATGATAGAAAACTCATTGATACTGAATGTTCATTGGTCAACATATAAAAATATCGAGCATCGGTTGGAGGAAAACGATAAATAACGGATAACAAAAACAAAAATAAAAACAACAAAAAAAAAAGAAAATCTGAAATATTAAAAAAAAAAAAAATTTGTTACCAATTTATTTTTCGTTAACCCAGTGTTTACTAATCAAGAATGCTGCAGCTAAAAAACAAGAGGGTACATCGAAGCGCAGCGTCCAACTTCGTACGTGGTCGATAATACTTCATAAATGTAAAGTGCAAGAGAAGAGGAGAAGGAGTGCAAGAGAAGAAGAAGGAAGGAGGGAAGAAGGGAAGAAGGGAAAAAATAAAGAAAAGAAAATTAAAAATCAAACACAACACCGTGTGTGTGCTTTCCGTCGAAGGAAATACAGACATTTTTTGTTTCTCGTCGAACGGAAATGCAACACCCACTACATTCTCGAGTTGTTTCTTTTTTTTTCTTATTTTCTTATACTCTTGTAACCTACACATAGCTTTATAAAGTAGTCCTCGACAATTCATCAACATGACAAAAAAAAAAAAAAAAAAAAACAACTACAACTACAACTACAACAGGAATAACGGCAAGAACAGCAACGATGCAGCAACACATTCATAACAACAACCAGCATATGAAAACGGACACGGTTCCAGTGGTTATTCAAATGAGTAAATAGAATGAAAATAAAAAAATGATGCATTGAATTTATGAATATGTAAAGATGTGTATACGCTGGCGTTTGCTTACTTGGGTACGTTCAATTGCAACCACAATCAGGCTTACCAAATCAAGGCTTGCAGGCAGGCAACTGGCTAACTATAAAGGACATATAGCGCCACCACCGAAAGCACTGGCTGTAAAAAGAGGAATGAATGAATGAATGAATGAATGATTGAATGAACGGGAAAAAAAAATCGCAAGATGAATTGTTGCATCATTTGCACTAAACAAACAGCAGCATATCGCACCACGTAAACACCCATACATGGATCGTTACATATGCATATACACTGTTAAATAAAAAAAACTGTAAATCAACATTTTTTCTGGCTATTTTTTGCTTTTTTCTTTATTTTGCTTTGTTTTGCTTTATTTTGATGAATGATGAAATCCTTTCTTTCTCCTCTTTACCAACCAATTCAAGCCCTCCTCCATATGCTATATTGGCGGCTCTAAAAGCCAATGACTACGATAGCGCAACAAAATGACCTGACTGACTGTACTGTGATAAGAAAAAAAAAAAAAAAAAAAAAATGTTCCATTATTTCAAACAATTTTTTCACCCACAATAACACCAACTTATAGAGCAAAAGAAATGCACATGAAGGCCGAACTGTAGAACATATATGTCCCTTCCTTGTTAGGCTAAAGCATTTGTCTTTTCTCTCAAATTCAATTTTTTTTTTGCTTTTTTTTCACATACAACTTGCCCGAGCACACGAAGACAGGCCCTTGCCTTTAGCAGAGATATGAAAAAATGATTGTTTTAAAATCTCGAGTTTTTAAATGAAAAGTAAGCAAAATAATCGAATTATTGCCGCTATAAAGTCATCAAAGGCATGCAATGTTAAAAAAGAGGAAAGAAAATAAATAAAAACAAAAGTTGTAGACAAATAAATAAATAAATGCAAGCTAACTGTATATACGCGAACGTAATAAGTTGTTTTTCTCCGTAAAATCACATGTAAAGAGATATTTAAAGCGAAATAATTTCTTTCTTCATTTTTTACACGAACACGAATGCTTCTAGTAAGGAAAAGAGAAAAGATAGAGAGGGAGTTTTTTTTTTTATAGGTACACTGAGTGAGTAATAATAATATTATCCTGCTTGGCAGGATATTGAATTATTGTTGAATTACTGCACCAAACTATATCCTTTAAAACTCACTAACATAATTTAATGCATTGTTGTCTTAAAAGCGTTGTCTTTGTTTTACAAATTCGCCTTTCAGTAGGCCACGTTCACATTTCACATATCAAACATTCTCCAACGTTGCGGAATATGAATAGAAAGAGAGAGAGAGAGAGAGAGAGAGAGTCAAAACTTTCAAGGCCAATTTTTGCTTTCAACTTTCCATTGTTTAATATAACGCATCAGAAGGTTAATATTCCGCCAATGTCCGAAAAAGAGTGAGAGAGTGATAGAGAGTGATAGAGAGCGAGAGGGCATCGAACGATCAGCTAATGTTCTCGGACTCGCATTCGCAATTATCTAAACTTGAACGCTCCTACTTGTGAGATAATTTTAAATATTTACGAAAATAAAAGACGTTGTCAAATTTTTACGATCATCGCATGAAGAGCATGGTTTCTTGGTCACAAGTTAGATAAACAGAGGACAAATGGGAATTTTCTACTCCTTGCAGCAGTCACAGGACAAAGTTTTCTTCTCGCGGTGGAAGTTCTCAACTTTTCTGCTTATTTTCCCAGAGATGAATGACTCGGTAAGGGGAAAATGATGACTGTCCCTCCGTCCTTCCAATTGGAAAATTTATATCTAGTTTAAAAATCTTCATTTTTTCACTCGATTGACTATGGCATACGCAGAGGTTTTATCGTTTCTTTCGTTAAAGAGCCCTCTGGTAGTCAGTCATTTATTCAGGAATTAAAATAAAAGAAACTTCGGATTAAATGTATTTTTATTCATTTCACACTTTTATAAAATGTAAACCATTTTTTCAACATAATGAGTAACATCTATGCTTTATAAGGAACTAACGGCGCATAGGTTAAGTGTAACACAAAATATCATACAAAAAATGTGAATTTCTTTGAAAAAATTTTACGAAACTCCGTTAAAACATTCTTTTTTTTGAAATTCTCAAATATTTGTGACTCGTCGCGGCTGGTCCTCTTTTGCAGTAACATTCTCCAAAAAAAAGGTACATAATCGGAAGACTTATGTTCACGGAGTACCATACTTTCATTGAATATTTTTCGATTATTGATAAACTTTTCGTAGAGTGTTTAGAGTGGCGGGTCTGAACTCATTTTTTGGTAATAGACATCGGAAAAACCAATGTGCCAAGAGTGTTAAGCAAGTTGATCCCGATACTTTCCGGAGTCAATTATGAAGTCATGTTTCATTTTTTGATTTACATAAATGCAGCAAATTTTTAAAATTTGCTTTTATTTTAATTTTGCAAGCACTGACCGAACGAATGGATAACAATGCCTTTCCGATTAAAAATCGGCGGTTAATTGGCGGACAGATCGAAGTTGTTTCTTGGCCTTTAATAGAGTCGTGAGATAATTCAACATACCTCTGATCTTAAGTATAATTGGATGACGGATTTCAAAGGTTGGATAAGCAATAATGTTATATCAGGTCTTGCACTGGCTGCGTGTATGCGTATTGCCAGTAGCACAACAAGCTTGATCGCGCACACATATGGGGATAATTTTACTTCAATTTCGATAAAGTCAACAATGATTCGAAGAAAAGGCCCTCGTCTTTTTTATCACATAAACTATAGAGGATAGGTTTCCCCCATAGGTTAGCGTTTCTGTTGGCTTCAATGAAGGCATGAAGACGGTGAGTCTAAATTTAGTAAAGTCCTGCAGAGTCTGTAGGACGTCACAAAATTTCAATTAATTTCAATTTCTTCGATGGTAATTTTTTGATTGAATCATAATGCGTATACGATAAGGTTATGTGTGGAATATGTGGAATCGGGTAATTGGGCTCCGCCGCTGTGCTGGCGCATAGGCACTCCTTTATCGAAATTTTCCATGATCATTTCGCACAAATGTGGCTGGATTGCGTTGATGCAACGTTGAATCTCCCCCTGCAATGCTCGGATGCTTGTGTGCTTGTTAGCATAGACCTTTGACACCAAATAACCCTAGAAGAAGAAATCCCGCGGTATTAAGGCACATGTTCTAGGGGGCATTACCGAAACGAGAGAGCACACGATCAGGGAATATTTCATCCATTAATTGAATTGTTTCACGGTACCGGCACCGTCTGGTTGAAACCAAATATCGTTCAAATCAATGTCATCCAACAGTCGCTGCTTGACCAGCCTCATTTTCGAAGAAATGCCATCAAAGTGCCCTCATTTCGAATAAAATTTGCGGGATGTGGCCACCACATCTTCATCATTTTAGAAATATTGTTCAACAATGGAAACGCGTTGCCCTCTCGTGCAATGCTCCATTTTTACTAACCTTAAACTGTCAGCTCTCTTAAGCTGTTTTCTTTTTTTCTTTTTTTTTTTTGGGTTGCCAACACTTTTTTCGCTTAAGTCAACTCTTGCATAAATGTTGGGGCATTCTTTATTAGAGACCGCTTGCGAAGCATTTCCGCAGCGATTTTAAGCTATTAGTGTCCGACAGTGTTTGATGAACCGTAAAAACGCCAATAACTTGAATCAAGTAATTTCTGGTCCTAGGAAGAAAATGAAAATGTTAATGCACTTGCAGGCACTGTAACGTGCGGCTTTAATGGTTACAATTTGAATAAATTAATCGCTCGACTCATTTTTAAGAAAACAAAAGCATATCGCGAAAGGGCGAAACGCGCTTACTTCTACGTGTTGACATAGAACACAATTCGAATAAAGCTACCAATGAAAATATTGGGAAAAGGAGATTTACTTTTAATTATATATCAATTTCAATACTTTGAAGACAAAAAAAAAAAACAAATAATAAAAATGAAAATAAAAAGAAACAAGAAACAAGAAATTTTTACATCTAATTTGAAATTCTATAAAAAAATTGTTGGTATTTTGAAAAATCAGTTCATTGCTCAGAATTACTGTAAGAAAAACCATTGTCCCTCTTATTTGGGATTTTCTTTCCTTTTAGTTATTATTCTCAACGGCGAGAGCACTATAACAACTTTTGGAATTAAACCGTATGAATGTGTTTCGGTTTGTATTTTAGACAAACGCGTCGTGCGATCGATGCGAAAATAACAGCAACAATATACAAACAAAGGCATCATCATCATCATCATCATCATCATTATCATCATTATCATCATCATAATCATTAATATGAGAAACATTACTGTTGCATTCATGATGTTAGTTGAATGCTAGTTAGCGATGCCACACATACAAGTGGCATACTAAGCGCTTAAACTAATGCTTTTATGCTCGCACTTGAACGTCAGCCAAAGCTGTAGATGCTGCTGTAGGGTTTAAACTAACCGTGCTTAATATGGGTTTGGCAATGAATTGAATAAAGTGTATCCAATGCAAGGTTACAGGGAGCGGTAAATCGGAAAAGAGACTATAAAGATAGAGATAGAGAGAGACAGAGATCGTAACAGAGACAGAAAGATTGTGAGAGGGAGAGAGATAGAAAAAAAAAATAAAAAAGGAAAGAACGAGAGAAAGAGAAGAAAAGAAAGAAGAAAAAGAAGAGATAGAGATAGAAAAAGAGAGAAAGAGATAGAGAGAGAGAGATAGAGAGAGATAGAGGGAGAGAGAGATAGATGGAGGGAGAGTAGCTTGGTGCGACAGCGGGATTGATCATGAGTTCACGCAAAATAGTCGTGCACGATTTAGTAGAGTTCGTGATTTTCGCAACAAACTACGAAAAGAAATCTTTGAAATTACACAATAACAACGGCAACAACAATATGGTGAGGAAAAATCGACACAGAATGGCTAGAGTACGTTTTACAGCTGCAGTAACAACAAAAACAACAATAATAAGAACAGCATCAACAATAGCCAAAAAATCATGGCCAAACTGTGGCAATTGTTATTATTTAGATGGCATGTCGTACAAACACAAATACGGACAAGAAAACACATACATACACTGTTACACACCCTGTTACTTAATGCCAAGATGCAACCCATCTCATCAGTTTCCATAGATTTTTTTAGTATTTTTTAGTATTTTTTTTTTTTTTTTTTTTTT
>CCAG010014618.1:0-24522 GCA_001077435.1 Glossina morsitans morsitans
CAGGAGGTCACCACCATCGCCGAACATAAGATCGTCTTGAGGGACCGACCCTTCAAACTCCGATACGCCTCCCGCAACCCAGCCATGCAGGCAGTGATCAACACCGAGGTCAACAGGCTGATAGCAAATGGACAAATCGAGCCCGCCAAGAGCCCGTATAACTCGCCGATTACCTTAGCACGAAAGAAAAATGGGACCTGGCGTATGTGCATGGACTTTCGCCACCTCAACAGCAAGTCGGTACCTGATGCGTACACGTTACCGAAAATTCAAGCCATCCTCGGCTGACTACGCGAAGCACGATACATTAGTAGCCTAGACCTTAAAGACGGTTACTGGCAAATCCCGCTCGAGGCCGCGGGCCGAGCATACACGGCATTCACGGCGCCCGGACGGGGGTTTTTCCAATTGAAGGTCATGCCGTTCGACCCACACTCAGCGCCTGCAACGTTCCAGCGAGCCCTAGACAGCGTAATCGGCCCGGATATGGAACCACATGCATTCGCATACCTGGACGACATCATCGTCACCGGAAGAACGTTGGAAGAACACTTGGCGAACCTATGAGAAGTATTCCGTCGCCTAAGAGCCGCCAACTTACGCATCAATGTGGAGAAGTGCGAGTTTATTAAGAGGACGTTGAAATACCTGGGCCATGTGATTACCGAGCAGGGTATACAAACGGACCCCAACAAAACCGCCGCCATCAGCGAGATGCCGATACCCACAAGTACCCGCGACATCAAAAGGTTCCTCGGTATGGCTTCGTGGTACCGCCGCTTTGTACCGGAATTTGCGGCCCTTTCGAAGCCACTCACCGAATTACTGAATAAAGGGAATCACTGGCGTTGGACAGAAGAACAACAAACGGCGTTCGAGATTCTAAAAGCCAAACTGACATAGAGTCCCGTCCTAGTCTGCCCAGACTTTACACAGTTGTTCACCGTACAGACGGACGCCAGCGACACCGGGCTAGGGGCAGTCCTAACACAACAAATCGATGGCGGGGAACGCGTGATCGCATATGCTAGTCGACACTTGAACAGCGCTGAGAAGAATTACACACCCACCGAGAAAGAGTGCCTAGCGATAATCTTCGGTATCCGGAAAATGAGGCCATACCTAGAGGGCTATCATTTCCACGTCGTAGCCGACCATCTATCTCTGAAGTGGCTGAGCTCTATGGACAACCCGACGGGTCGATTAGGCAGGTGGGCCTTAGAGCTACAGCAGTACGACTTCGACATCCAGTACCGGCGACGCAGACCGAGCCGCCCGTAGCGTGTCGGTGGCTAGCCCAGAAACTACGAGAGGTCCAATCAGAACTGCACAAGTTTCCCGACTTCACCATTACCGACGGACGGCTCTACCGCCACTTCCCACGGAGCAGCATGGACGAGGGCGAAGCGGCATGGAAATTACGCGTGCCACAGCGCATGAGGCTGGAGATTCTGCGGGAGAACCACGACGAACCCACAGCAGGGCACCTCGGCATACGAAAAACAATACGGCGAGTTTGCGGTCTATGTTACTGGCCTGGGATGCACCGAGACGTCGCCCGATACGTACGAAACTGTCGGAGCTGCCAGCAATATAAACCAGTCCAACAGAAACTGGCCGGAGAAATGTTAACGGCCCTGCCGACAGAGCCGTGAGCGACAGTTTGTGCGGACTTCGTGTGGCCACTACCGCAGACAAGGGTGGGCCACACGATGCTCCTAGTATTTGTGGACCAATTCTCCAAACGGGTGGAGCTAGTTCCACTCAAACGAGCCACCGCCGCCACGTTGATAGATGCCTTCCAGGAGCGCATCCTTGGGAAATTCGCTACACTGCGGGAAATCGTCACCGACAATGGGGTGCAGTTTACCAGCAAACATTTCCAGAGCTATCTTCAGCAAATCGGAGTCAAACACCGGCTCACCGCACCATACACTCCTCGGGAAAACCCCACTGAGAGGGTCAACAGAACTGTTAAGACAACGATCGCACAATTCTGCCAACACGAACACGCTGCATGGGACCGATGGTTGTCGGAAATCGCCTTAGCCATTCCGCTTTAGCGATTTCTGATTCTACAAACTGCTCCCCGGCGTACATTATCCAAGGGCGCCAGCCCAGATTGCCACATGCTTTCTACGATCAAGGGCGCCCAGGTGTGCTAACCCAGCCCCAGTCGCCGCGACAGCGAGCCCAGATCCTGAAGGAAGTCATCTCTAGCGTTCGTCACAATCCCGAACTCTCATCATCCGAACAACGGAGGTACTTCAACGCCCACCGCCGCCGCTGGCAACCTCGAGTGGGGTATTTGGTACTAATCCGCCACCATCCCCTTTCGAAAGCGGCCAAGCAGTTCGCTGCCAAGTTGGCACCCCGGTTCCAAGGGCCCTACACTGTGGTGAGGTTCGAATCTCCAAACACCGTCCAGGTCGAGGACACCACCACACGGGCGCTAAAACGCGTACACCTGCAGGACGCCAAGCCCGCCACCGAACCCGGAGCTAGCCATGCCCAGCGGAGAGGCAGCCCCTCACCACTACACCATGGCAGAATAACAACATCAACACCAGAACCAAAATCAATACCAAAATCAACATCAACATAAACAGCAACATCAACAACAAGGCTAGTTTCAATTCCAGCGACTGCAGCAGCAACTGCAGCAACGGTTGCAATAACAAACACGACACAACGACCACAATCATAGCAATAATCAACAACGGTTGCAACCATCACAGCCACACATGGGCACGTCACCAACGAATAAGCCAAAATATTATCAACCAACGACAACCTAACCAATCGAGCGTATACCAACAACAGCGACTACTTCAACAGATTTAGCCAAATTGGAATTACGTTATCGTTAACCAATCGAGCTGATAACACAATTAACAGAACAACAGGTTACAACGGCCCAGCCAAGACACAACGATGATCCCGGCTAAAACTAATCACCCCCCACGTCAATCATCAGCGGTAACATCGCGACCGTCGTCGGCAGCGGTTTCCGGAGCTGTTGCCTTACGCCAACAGCGATATCTGCCCACGATTCTATATACAATAAACGACAAGGTCACGGTCACAAATCATGCCCAGAGTAGCCAAGGTTGACGCAGCCCGTACCTCCCTGGCCAACGGTCCGGCCTCGTAACGTTTGAAAGCCAGAGGTGCCAGAACGCGTAAAGGCACCAGTGACAAACGGCCAACTACCCGACACGCCAACGTCGGACAGCCGAAGATGATGATAAAACAATAGCACCCTGCTCTGCACAAGCAACAGGCTCTGCGCTATAATACAACGACAGCACCCTGCTCTGTACAAGCAACAGGCTCTGCATTGTCACATCAACAAATAACCGCACCCTGTTCTGCACAGGCAACAGGCTCTGCGCAATAATATAACAACAGCACCCTGCTCTGCAGAAGCAACAGGCTCTGCACCATAATACAACGACAGCACCCTGCTCTGGACAAGCAACAGGCTCTGCATTGTCACATTAACAAACAATAGTGCCCTACTCTGCATAAGCAACAGGCTCCGCATCATCATCAGACATCTCCAACCTAACAGCTGCTACCGCAGCCACGTAACCCGCCAGCGATATCAACAAACACCCCGGAAAAGTCAACACCCGCCATACCGAAGCCGACACCGAACGGTCACACCGGAAAGGCGGAACATCAGTCACTTCTTCCCCCCGAAGAACGGAGGATCTGTGAGGATCCAAAGTCGTGGCCTCGTTTTGGCCTCACGGACTCTCCGTCTCTGGGGAGGGGGAAGTGCTAGAGTAAGAATAGATTAGGCATAGAATAAGATATAGCATAGGAATAGATTAGGAATAGAATAAGAAATAGCTTAAGAATAGATTAGCCATAGAATAGAAATAGAATAGTAATAGATTAAGATAGAATAGAATAGAATAAGAATAGTGTAAGTATAGGTGAGGAGTACGATAGGAAAATTAGTTTAAGTCAGTCGTGTTTTGGCTCTCGAGCCAGTGAGTGTAGTTGCAACTCGCAAGCCGACAAGTAGTATTCGGACTCTCGGGCCAATGAGAAGTCATAGTTAGGCTTTCGGGTCGCTCGGTATGAATTTATATCATGAAGATAACACAACAGAATTAATAGAAGGACAGCCAAGTGCCTGCAAAATAAAAATATCTTGCTTTAATTTTCCACCCCTGGGCCGCTGAGCTACCTCAGCCAAGGAAATGGACGGAAACGTCCTCGCAACACAAATGTTTTATGTGTCATGACGTTCGCCCCATAACCATAATGATTTTGCGGAACGTGATCTTACTCAAGTTTTGCAAAAATCCCGAGATGTGAGGGATTACTTGTGTATGCATGTAAGTGACTCATGAAAGGACGGAAATATTGCGCATTTGGAAGAATGTGTGAAGGAGTGGATTCGCAGTTTAGCTGCAAACGTTTTTATGGCAACGTTTAAAAAAAGGAGAAGATTGCGGTATAAGTCACCAAATTTTGTGAGTTCAGTTTAAAATTACTAATGACATCCGAAATCTGATTAGAAATATTTTGTAAGCGTAGCCCTTGCATATGTACAATGACTTCCGTAACATCCACTACGATACAGATGCAATTTTCAACTAATTAATATTAATCTAGTAATAGTATATGGGATTATTAGGTGTTTGCATAACTTTTGAGCGACTTCTACAGGTAAAAGTGATAAAGATTTGGGAAACATCAAGGTACATAATAGTAGAACTCGACGGTTTTGACCTTCCTTTACGTAAAATAACAGTTTTCCATTAATATTATCAATTTATTCAGCTAATCATATAGCACTCAAAATTCTTCTTCTTCCAAATTCATTACTTCTGTTGTTTATGAGAAAAAATTTGCTGCCCAAGCCCACCAAATATGTTCAGAGGCTTATGACGATGCTGCTCCATAATTTCGGTTTTGGATACAACGGTTTAAAAGTGGCAACATGAATTGACTGGAACTGCGACTTTGTGCAAGAGTTGCCCAGGATATACTATTGTAGTTCGAAAGAAATGTTCTGCTACACCCAGTATACTCACCAGACATGGCACCTCTTGATTACCACTTGTACAGATCGATGCAGCATGGCTGCAAGTTGAAAAAGTGCGAAAATGGGTCGGCGGGTGGATCGCTGCCTAACCAATATAAGTTCTTTCGACATGATATCGCCATGTTGCCAAAAATATTGTAAAATGTAGAAAATGATGGAAGATATTTGGATTAATTGTACAAATTTTCCATAACAAATGCCTTTTTAAGTGAAAAAATGATAAAAATTTTGCCAACACCTAATAAGTGAAAAACATAAGAAAACGCTATAGTGGCCCATCTTTAAAAATTCTGCATCATTTCGCTTAATATCGTTCTTCGTAGAACAGCCTTTCAAAATAAAGAGTTATATAAGAAGTGGTCGAAAAAGTGGTTTGATTCAAACCATTTTCAAATGCTTTCGTCCTTGGGTTAAAGCATGCCGGTGTACCAAATTTCGTTATCTCTAAAACTGCGAACTGTAGATTGAACACAAAGAAACAGTACAGACAGACAGGCGGACAAACAAGCTTAGATCGACTCAGAAATCGATTGGTATAATAAGAGGAGCGGCTATCTAAAAAATGCAGTTAAAATTCTTCCTTGTGATACGAATCTCCTAAACCATAATAATAATTTAACTTCGATAACGAATTGCTATAGCATTTAAGTTCGTCAATGCGTTAAAGAAGCACCTTTGCAACAATATCCCATAAACTAATGAACTGCATGGATATTTTAATAAGAAAAAGTAAAATTTTTCTCATTACGCAGTGGATTTTTTTGTTTCATTTAATGTAAATCTATGTTTAATTGCTTGTTTATTTATGGCAACTGTTTTCTCTATCAAAGCTTTCATAAATGCTTTCCATTTCCACACACATGAAGATGTTGAATTACGCCGAAGCTGTGCTCTATATTTATTTATTTATTTATTTATTTATTTATTTATTCCACCTATACAGAAACTCAACTAAAACAAACGACAGTCGAGTTCAAATGACTCTTAAAGTAAATCTTAAATTAATTATTATTAAAAAACTTAGTATAAGTACAATAAAACAAATAAAAGGAAAAAAAAGAAAAAAAGCATGTACACAATTAGCACAGAGCCACACCCACAACCGGTACAGAACCAAGTTGCAAATGAACACCTAAGCCATCGCAAACATGCATAAGCTTGGCAACCGATAATATTTAACAACAATTAATTTTCGAATCGTAGTGACTTTTTAGGATTAAGAGCTAGTTTAAGTACGACATTGGCAAATCTCGTGTATTAAACAATGTTGCTTTAATGGACTTTAAAGTGTCCGATAATGAAAAAAGGTGATAGACGTTATTTAGGTTCTTGCAAACAACTCTGAGCGGGCTAAACAGCTCATTTACAATGCTATTTACAATGACTAACTTTAACCAAGGTAAAATGCCTAGAGAAGCGGTTAGGAACATTAAAACTTATTTCTCCATGTAATGACGGCGAGTCAATAGCGCCGTTTATTAATTTGATTGCGAAGTAAACGCGAAGAAGAAATCTACATTTTTCAAGAGACGGTAAGAACAAAAGAAGCAACCTATTTTCATAGGGGGGAAGAGAAGCAGACGGATTCCAACCCAAATTCCTAAGAGCAAACAACAGCAATTGCTTTTGAATAGATTCAATTGAGTCTACATAGCACCTATATGAGGGAGACCACACAATAGAAGCATACTCAAGTATAGGCCTAACCAAACACGTATACAGCCTTTTGGTAATATACGGATCATCTAGCTCTTTGGACCACCTCTTGATGAAACCAAGAGCGGACCTAGCTTTGCTTATCGAGAACTCATCGTGCAAATTGAAACGTAACCTACGGCCAAAGGGGACGCCTAGGTATGTGAACGACTCAACGTCCTCCAGCTTGTGCGAATCTATAAAATATGTGGGTTATGAATGACTTCCTTCTAGAGAAAGAAAGCTTCTTACATTTATTTAGGTTTAGTGTCATATAATTTGAAGAACACCATGCCACCAGTTTATTTAGGTCGGTTTGAAGTTGATGTGATTGCAATTCTAAGGAAAAAGAAGAAAACAGTTTCACATCATCAGCATACATTAAGATCTGGCTAGATTTAATCGCCGAAGGCAAGTCATTAATGTATAGATTAAATAAAATATCAAATATCAAATAAGTTTTGCTTTTTTTGTTCGATCGCCTACAGGGGAGAAAAAAAATTATCAGGTCGTCAGGCATGAAATATGTGAGAAAAAGCCAAAGTTGATTGATAACCTCCACATTAAAAAAAGGAGCACCCATATTGTCTACATACTTTTGAAAATCAAGCGGCAGTCGGTTGTATAATGCTCTAGCGGACGAAAGTCAATGAATTCCTGCACGGCCCATCTTGCAGCATTATCGGGAATTAATTGTGTGTGGGTTTATGCAATACCCAGGAGGACTTAAGATAGACACACCTTTCATTACAGTGAAGGCATACTTTCGATGAACGTACGCGTATTGGAGGGGCCCTTATATATGGTGGTGTCCAAAAAGTAAACTTACCCAATCAAAATTCGGTAAAGTTGATTTCTATGTCAATTTACTATTATGAAATAATGTGCGTCATAAAATATTAAAGGTTATACCTTTTTACTCTATAAAGAATTAGATTTGATAGGAACGATTACATGATGGAGGGTTCAAGCAATTAAACCAGCCCAACCAATTTAGAATAATGAAATACTATTACAGAGAGTGTGCTGTCGAGAATTTTTGGAAATTGCTATTTTTTCCATATAACGACTTTTCAAAATAAGGAGTTGTATTGGCAACATTCAAAAAAGCGTACCGATCCAAAACATTTTCGACGGCGACCGTAGTTAGATCAAAACACGTATTTGTAGCAAATTTCATCAAAATATCTCAAAAATTGCCACCTACAGCTTGAATATAAAATACACGGAGAGAAGAACAGACAGGCTTAAATCGATTCAGAAAATGACTCTGAATATGTAAATGGGATATAAAGTGTGACTATCTTCTGCGTATTACATACGTGCGCACAAACTTAATATAGCCTGTACCACAAGTGGTGTAGAGTATAATGATGAGCTTACCTTCCTTCAATTTGGTTAAGGTAGCTTCGACGAATTATATATTCTGTGATTGAATGAGAATCTGAATCGTGGCTTTATAAATTTTATAGTTATTTCTATTCATATTACGAGCTAGAATGGACTTCTCAGCTCGAGTGCAGCTTCCTAATGATGCTCCACATGTAGAATTTCGAGTTTCACCACACGGAGCGCTCGCATTTTAGTGTCTATTTATTACATTTGCAATGCAAATGCATACTTCTGCCATCCAATCCATTTGTCTATGTAACATAAAAAGTGGAACTTTATGGTCGTCTAGGCAGGCGGAAGGATGAGAGAGGTAAAAGCCCAAAAGATATTCTTTATATATAAGTATGAAAAGCAAAGCTTTAATTGACGTCATTCGCTTCTTATAGTTTACTTCGACAGATATCTTCAACATAAACACAACTTAATGCCATCCGATCTTGTAGATACAAGATGTGGTAGGTACAAAAACGAATGCTAAGTTCCCCAAGCCTGTGGGAGGAAAGATTTTACTGACGAAAATTCGATTTATCGTCCAAAAGAGAAAGGGGCACAGAGATAGAAAGCAAAAATTCCACATGCCTTTCCTCTTGTTTCCTATATGGACAGACCGAGTGCTTTGTTCTCAAACTAATTAAACAAACGAGCCCATCACTTATACAATTTGCGCATTTTATGTAACGTTTATTGAACTGTCTCATTACGTCTTTAGCAACTATTTTAATTGAATTTGTTACTATGATTATTTTTACAAATGTGACGATTCAAATTAAATGCTTCATTTTATTTTTTTTTTTGAATATAAATCTAAAAAGTCGAACTATTGTTGCAGTAAATCGCCTTTACACCCATAGCACCCAATTTGTGAATGGCAGTATAATCGTAAAATTGATCATCATTGTTGCAATCCTAACTGTAGACTATCATACGGTTTTGTGTGATATTGGCAGCGAAACGGAATCACTTACGCAGTTAGGAAAAGCTACAAAGGAAATAAATGACAAGAATTTCCACACAAAAGGAAAACTCTTTTATTCCTTTAATCCCGCTGCATCAGAAGAATCATTGCTTAAAGTCAATGTACCATCTTTCACCCAATATAGATAAGTAACATGGAATGGACCACAAGCAACATGCACGCAAGTAGCCTTTTGATTACAATCACCTACTGCTTCACATACACAGTGCAAGCATACATCACTTAACCTTTTTTTTATAAAACGCGAAAATGTATAAATATTAAAAAAATATAAAATATAAATATATGAACAAAATTTAATGAGAACACAAGGCTTTACGATCTTTCCTTCTTGATAAGGCCCATTTAATCGGTACCCTGCAAATTCATTAGTTTCTGAATTGCATTCAATTGAGTCATATCAGCTTATCTCACATCTGCTCGCGGTCCGTTTACGATTTTTGTTGTAGATAAAAGTATTAAGCAAAGACTTCGAAACTTCGAAATTGAAACTTCGCTTAGGAAATCACACACTACCCGGATGTTAATAAAGGCCATAAGTAAACGATACACCGAAGCAAGTGATGCAAGCTGAGAATACTGCCATGTTATCATCAATTAGTTCGCGGCAAATTGCTTAAAATATACATAGCACGTCTTAGCCCTACAGCAACGTAATTTAGCAAGCTTGTATAAAAAAATATATTTATGTAAGTTTTAAATTTAAGCAAAAAGGCTAATTTCACCTTCCTCTGAATCGGTTGAGTCGTTGCCGAAAGTGAATTTATCACCGGATATGTAATGTGAAAAGGACCACATCCATCCCTGTTACACATCGCCGTTTGATTACACTCACTTACACCTTGACATATGTAGTGTAAGCACCTATCAATAACGGGTTTTTCTGCAAATACGAAAGAATCAAAAAAATAAGTGAAAAATTAGTCGAATAGTAATGGGAGTTGACAAAAATATGAATATATATTAACCTAAAGGAACAATCAAGTCTTTGAATTTCACAAAAAAAATGTCTTCAATAATCTCAATGACATTGATTGATTATTGATAATGTTCAAATGATATTTTAAAATTTATAATGAAAACTAATTTAAGAAGAAAAAAATAATAAAGTTGTACTAATTTAAAATTTATCTCTGAGTATAGAAAAGTTATACATTATTTTATTCATTGCACCAGTCGGGCTAACCACAAACATTTTCTCACCAAAAGCATAGGCACTTCCCACCAGAACTTGGCCAACATTTTTTTTATCAATTTCTGCCTTAAGTAAAAAGTAATAGCTTGTCGTTTATTTTTCAACCTGACTACGTTGCTTTCCATCAGCAATGGTATACCTGCTAAGTTTCACGTCCTACCTGAATTTTTGTGCCCACATCAAAAAGCGAACCAATTTAAGAGGACTTTGATTATGAATTGATTACGAAGTTAAGAACACCAATAGTTTATCTGTACCACGTAGAAATCCTGAAATCCCCTAAGATATATATGTAATTTAATTATAATGACCTTTGGCCTATATGAAATCTTCTCAACAAAGTCAAAATTGGTGTACAAACAGGGATAAGTTCTTTTCACTTTTTTTCATAAGACTAATTCCAGGATGGGGTACAAGGATCGGGTGGAAATATGAAAAAGACAAAACTATTTCTTGTCCAAATACAACTTTGTCCGTAAAAAAATGTGTCTTTAAAAAAAAAAAGCTCAAATACCTTCATACGGAGGCTGACGACTATGTAATCCTTTTTGCGAAAAGAAAGCCCCTTTCTTTGGATCGAGTCCCCTGACTGATTGATACAATGAAATTCAACAGAAATCAGATCGATATGTCGAAAGCTAGGTAGGGATGTGGTAAACTGTTTATATGACTGCGCATCTATCTTCCCAGTGAAATCACAGTTGCTGTTTCCTATATATGACTCGTTATATTATCAATCGGTTCAGCTATGTTTGAGATTTGTAAAAGCGGAACTTAAATTCAACTGTTGGCAAAAAATCGAAAATTCTCCTACGACGTTGTTTATGTATTGAAGTTTGGTTCGAATGTATTGGAATTTACGACAACCGTTCCGACAAAGATTTTAATGAGTTTATGTTTTTACACATCACAGCGTATCACCCGTTGTTGATTCGCTAAATAGAAGAAGAAGAATTTCGTGGTCATACCATTATAGGCATATACGCATGAGCGCTATATTTTGATGCCGTTTAAAATATTTATAGACAAATAGCAAAAATAACAAAAGTGACGGGTATGAAAAAATACTGTATTAATTTGTTTCTTGTTATAGCACACGCCATTTATAGTAAAGGATATACAAGATCAACAAGACAAGGACCAACTTGGCATAAACCCACCTTTCATTAAACCAATCGATTCGGAATCATTTTTTGAATCGATCTAAGCTTGTCTGTCCACCAAACCGCCCGTCGGTCGGTTCGTCTGATGTCTGTGCATGCATTGTTATGCTCAACCTAGTGACCGCAAGTTTTTCAGATGTTTTGATTAAATTTGATACATTGACTTGTTTTAGCCCTAAAACACTGTTGGAAGTGATTCGGATCACATCAGTTCTTCGACCGCTCTCGATATAAAAAATAGTGCATGTTTCAGAATTTTGCAAGAAAAACCACTTAATAATAAGTAGTATTTCGGGTGTCTTACAACCGCACCGGCAGAAATTGACCTTCTATGTGGTAGAAATGGATAAATTTTCTTATATATGCCAAAAAGATCTACTTTTTAATATATATTATAATGAAAACTGATCCTTAGTATATTAACCATAGGTAATTTGGATCACATGGGTCCATTTGCATGGCGACAAAGTCTAATTTATGGCTTTGTATGACAGAAGCAAAAAAACAAGTAAGACAATTATATTCGGTCGTGACCAAATATTTTATACCTATCACCGTTATCCTAAAGAGACAAAGAAGTGAAAGAACTAAACAGAAAGCATCATTTTAGCATTCGTGTCATTTTTAAAATGAACGAAGACGCATTTTTCCTAGATGACGACAAAGAATGTACAAGCTTCCTGATATATTTTTTATTGATTGGAGTGAATTTTGGTCCAATATTGCCTTCAAAAAGTTGCCGTCAAGGTAGGAAGGATATTAGCAGTCGGTTCATCCTGGGAAGTAGCGTCTCTAAAGAAGACTATGGCAAACCAATCTCCGATTGCCCGATCGCTTATTAAACCTTCATCGTATACACTGCACATTTTCCCAGAGGACGCCTTACAATTATTGCTTACTGACCATAAGGAATATTTATTTTTTCACATTGCTTTAGTGATTATGAACAAAAATTTTATAAAGCAAAAACTAAAGACTAATTGCGTCTTTATCTATTTAGTGAAAGTGGTTCCCCACATGACCCGATGATTTAGAATAGATGGATTCGAATGTTTACATGTATCGAAAGTTACGTGTGACTCGGCCTAGCAGAAATGCAACAGGGTAACTACATATCTGAAAGTCATCTCATATTTATGTTTTTCGACTGCGTATGTGATAGCATTCTGCATTGGTTAATGACTAACGGTTATTTGGATCACGTAGGCACAACGGCTGTTAAATAATTGCCTGTCCTGAGTTAGTAATAGTTGTTCATTGATTGCAGCTGTAAATTGAAAGCAAATTAAATTCCAAAGAAAATTTTTTACTTGCAATCAGCTGAACCAAAACAGAAAATTTAAAAAGAAAAATTAGTTAATAAACAAAAACAAAATTTATTGCCCGCGAAATAATAATTTTTGCTGAATTGGTTTGAGTGGACATATAATTCACGTTACTTATTAGCTTAGTTCACTTAATATTAACAAACTAAAGAAAAAAAATAGTGAATTTGTAAAAGGTAAGTAATGCGTTATTAAATGTAAATAAATAAGCGTTTTATGTTAATCAGAAGGGCTCTGCGGATGCTTCCAATCCCCTTATATATATGGACATATTTACCGTACGTACAGACATTTATTTATATTGTTGCATGTAGATTTCTGCAAAAGTTTCAAGTTTCGAATGCGGACTTCAAATACGTATTATAAACAATAGGACGGAGCGATTCTTTAAGGACAACATACATGGTAATACGTTTTTCTTTTTTATTTATTTTATATATTTAATTAAACTAAATAATATAAATAAATGCTTTGTTTATATATTTTATTTAGTATATTTCTATGTCATTAGTTTAAATAAATGTACGCACATATTAAATGTATTATTAATATAAATATAATTTATTCAGAAAATGTTCATTCATTAATAGTTGGTTTGTTCGTTTATTTATCAGAGATGACAAGCAGCTATCAATTTTTCTCCCTTTCTCTGCTTACATATGAGCGATAGCAACGAAATTGAAACGAAACTCTTAGGCGATCGGGACAAAAAGGGCGTATCAATTATCGGCTGATCACGAACGAAAATTAACTTTCAGGAACGCATAACTGAAAAAATCGAGAGGAAAATGATATTCAGCGCAGCCAATCTTTTATAACCAGTACCTCGCTATAAAGAGAGAGACAAAAAAAATGAAAATTCAATGTCTTATATCACAGAGTGCGAGGCCGCTATATCCCATTGTTATACAGAATATATGTGGAATTTTTACTTTTACGTCACCACTGAAGAATGGACGATGTCTCATATTAACATAATGTGTGTAAAACTCAAAAAGAAGCTTCAGAGACCCTATAAAGTGTATATATTCTTGATCACACATGAAATTTTGAATTGATTAAGCCGTGTCCGTCCGTATGCGCGTATATTCTGTGTGATATGTGTTGTTGACACTTTCCTAATCGCAAAGATGAAGATATCGTTTTCAAATAATTGGTAAGACCACAAGTTTGCAGTGAAGCCTAAACTAAAAGCAACTCCGCTACTATAAACAAAAATTTGTTGTTTTGCATTAATTGTTTTCCGCTATTTAGTCATTTGAGCAACGAAAAAAAGTGTGTTTTTCAACTACATCTTGAGAAAGCTTGTATTAGAATTTATAATTTTATCCTTTAGTTTCTTCTCAAGTTAAGTAATGGGCAGAAGAATAAAAGCAAACTATCAGTAGACAAACTATCAGTAGTCTTTAACAATCGAACGGAAAATAATCTCACGGATATTTGGAAAAATAATCAAGTATTGAATACTGAAAATTGAATATTTTGTTATAATTAAAAACAATTGTAAAATGATTTACTGATGGGTTATAGTAAAGCTTATTAAAATCAGTTTCCAATTAATATAAATTCACCGGTACTGTTAAGTGGACACCTTGGCTGCACAAGTGAAGAATTTAAGAGAGCAACCGAAGAAAATAGTGAATGTATGCAGTCCCCGTCGGTGTCATACCATATTTTTCCAGGAGACTTTTTGCCATTCAACAAATAAAACTGGCACCAAAGACTTATCAATCGCAGAACAAAAAACGCAAAATTACACTAACTACATATAATTAACAGTACGACAGGCTTGTTCAGTTGAATCTGCTACTTACCATAATCCCAAAACAAATGTGCACGTTCTTTATGCCAGTCCGAGTTATCAATTGCCAAATATTACAGCTGAGCCCATATGGAATGATAGACTAAGTGACAAAATTGTATATTTACGAAATGTAAATATGTGGATATATGCGACCATCACAACAATATATAAATATTTTAAAAGTGGAAAACTTTTCAAACCCAGGTACATTGTGAATCAACAACACCTAGTTTTATATTATGTTATTTGATGTTTCAGCTATATTGTCTCGCATATGTCCGATTTTTTGTCCGTTATAACACTATAGCTTTGGGGCGGTAGTCATCTCGGCTTTGGTACTATAATGTTGCGCTTTATCGAAAATACGCTACCGAACTTTGTTGGAGTTGAAATTGATCGAAAGTTGGTTTCATCGGTAATGAATTTTACACCCTATGTCCTTAGTCATAAAATAGCCAAATTGTGTTTTTCCAATTTCATAAGAAATTTTACAGCCGGTGAAAGGTCCCGGTGTTATAGCCGGTGTAATGCGGATAGTTTGTGACACAATGAAATAATGAAATAATGTGTGAAACAATTGAAATAATTTTCGATTAGAAACCTTGCAAAAGCTCCCATACATTTGATCGAAGCATTTTCTATGCCATATCCTGGAAGAGTGGGGTTACATTTCTGAAACAAAGAAAATGGAAAAAAGATTAGGTCGCTTCGAGCATTCGTATATAGTTCATTTGTGGAATTCGGCCAGTTTTTCTAGTAAAGTAAGCACTGAAAGCGCTGTTACAACTTCAGCTGAAATTAATTGTACGGATGTCTATAACGCAATCATCATTTTTCCTCCTTCTAACCGCTCTTATACTGAAATACTATCGCGATCAAGTAATAAATAACCAAATATTGAAATCTAGCTCGCTGTAGGTATTCAAAACAACGTTTTTTATGTTAAATTATAAAATACTTTCTAATGCACATAATGTTAATATTAAATAAACCATAATTTTTTTCAAAATTTAAAGTAATTTTGTGTATTTATTTGTTGTTACTAAATAATAAAAATCGCAGCATTCCTTCGTCTGTGCGGCAGAGGCAGACAAGAACCAAAAGTAGTATACATTGCAAAATGGACGCCACTTAATGAATGTGTGCTCAATGCCTTTGCCGACTAAGCATTCACGATAACTGTGACTAAACTGAACTCTATCGCGACGAGGATTGGACCCGCGAACACTGACTTGGAGGTCGCGATTTTTATCGTATGGATCTCCTTATCGTATGGACAGGTAAATTAAATGATCCTTACCATTTCCAATGGCGTTCGCTCTTGGATCAAAATACTCCGGTGTACCAAATTTTATCAAAATATCTCAAATATTGTGGACTGCAGGTTGACGGAAAAAAAAAGAAAAAAAAGAATGGATAGACACGCTTAAATCAAATCAGAAAGTGATTCTGAATCGATGGGTATAATAAAAAATGGGTTCTTCACAAATTCTTCTAGTTGTTGCACATAGCCGCACAAAGGTAATATGTGCACCACATTGATGTAGGGTAGGGTAGGATTTAGGGTATGTAAAATAAAACCTTTAAATATCGGAATACAAATAAGCAGCCGGCTCATCAATGAGACAAATTGTAACTGATTTTCCTAAGAGTAGTACCAAGGCGACACATTTTAATATACCCTTAAAGAGATTTTATCCATAATTGCCTCAATTTTCATAGGCTTCACTACATCAACAATCAATTGTGGATCCACGTGTCTTTCCATATAACAAATGCCGCACATGATTTTGAAATTTGGGTAAAATCTTCTACGGTTATAAGAGATTTGTAAACCTGGCAGTTCAACATCACCGTCTAGTTGAAGATTGCCGGCTCACATGCGAGTAAATATAATTTTCCCGGTACCGTCTTCTCCAATTAGCACCAAAAATTTTCGAATCACTAAAATGATCCTCATTCGCCGTTAAACTAAATTTTCCCCAGGTCTTGGTCACGCTTAACACGCTTAATTTTTCCCTACGTTGCATATTCGGATTATTCGAAAGTTAAAGATTCGGTACCAAAGCATATATATTCCATAGGGACAAAATCATGTAAGAAAATGTTGACACCTGCAGGCGAAAGACATGGTAACCACACCAGAACAACCAAAGATGCCACGAAACAGCAAATCAAATTGGTCAAGTAATCCAATATAAACAAATCGTTTTCCACAAGGATTATAAGTTTGATAGGACGGCGTAGATATAAAGCAACATGTAGGGATTGCTTAACATGCAGACCATCGAGCATAAAAATATCACATTGTTGTAGCAAAACGCTACTAGATGACTTAGCAATATCATGATCTCAAATATTTGACAAATCAAACATGTCACAAATTTCCCCTTACTTTCGACGTTCATGTTTTTGTCAGGCAAATTCGACAACGGTCCCAAGCGCCGCTCCCGTGATCTAATCAACGTACCGTGGTTTAACAACAGCCTTTAAATTACCCTCAAGGATTTTGGCAAAGTAATTTTGCAGTTCGGAGCCACGGAAGTATGTTAATACTTCAGTCCAATTAGGCAGTTTCAAATAAAATTTTAATTTAAATAAAATTTAAAATAATTTTATAAATATAAATAATAATTTTAATAGATACCTTTCTGCCCAGCTAAGCCGAGTAATTCGCCTGGCCGTGGTGTAAACAAGTGATGCACAATAAATGAGTTCTTTCCGTAGCGACTTGTGGTAACGGCTTCAAAATGACATCTCTTTACGCAAATTCGGTAACCAATGCATAACTCCTGCGGGTTTGAAGCGCTTTTCAACGAAGCGATTTCGACTGGAGTTCGGAAATATATGAGAAGGGGTTTATTTCTTCAAACGATCCAAAGTTTCTATACAAATTTGTAATGCCGAAATACTACTACTTAGCCACTTTTGCCGAGAAATTTTGAAAATTACAATTTTTCCCGAAAAATTTTACAGTCGCATAGTCGCATTGTTTTACTTTGTGTGAAGAAATTTTGAAATTTCTTTTTTTGGTATATTTTTTTGTTTTATAACTTTATACGCGTTTAACTGAATTGTATTGAACTTTTTATCGTGATATTCATTTTGGTTTTTGCCATCAGCACTTTGTGCCCTCGTGAATAAGTCTCTTTCTTGTTTTTTGTGTGTTTACATTTTCTGTTCTCTTGGCTTGCTCTTTAGTTACAGCGTCTTTAATAGTGTGAAGTTTACGTCTAATTTGAGAGGTCATTTTTGTGTACGCAAGCTCTTTTGTTTTTTATTTTTTTCCCAATCCCTATCTTGTCTGTTTTTGACATGGGGTGTTTTTTACATCATATCGAACAAAAACAGGCCCTGATTCTGAACGATTCATTACTGGTTGTCTTTACGACCGTGCTGCAGATGCAGTCTTTGATTGTTCGAAAGGATTACGTTGCTAATGTCCTGGCTGCGAGAAGCGGGATACTTTTACCACGGAAACAAGGAATTTGTTTTCTGAATTAAGCAAAAACCACGTGATATTGTTCGATGAGTGTCGCTATCTACAGCACTCATCTTTTCCCCCAGCCTGTAAAAGACCAACACATAGTATAGCGTATGATAATCACCTCCCCCTTCGCCTAAATCTGATTCGTCGGCTCTTATGAGTGCTCCATCGTTGCCTATAAAGAATGCTAGCGTTTCCGCTATCGTTGAGTCGGCCGGTAATAAAAAGGTACAAATAAGGCGCGAAGCCGTTCTTGTTTCAGCTATGCTAAGGTGGCAAGAGCATCTTCTCCCAGGTGCCAAGTCAGGCTACTCTGTCTACATCCCCAAAGAATGTTAATAAAAATAAAAAATCCGCTTCTCCCCCTGGCAGTTTGGGTGTGTTTTCTGGTCACCGTACTGGGCAAGTCGCACAAGCTGCACGTGCAAGTATGCTTACCCCCTCTATTTTCTCGGCAACTCAAAACTGTCTATCTGTGAATCTTGTCGTCCCCAGTAGGGACGACGTCTATACCTCCTAGGCAATATCCGTGCCAAGATTCGCGGCTGACAGCTCTGAGGATAACAAAAAAAGTTATCTGGCTGCAAAAGTCCCATCCGTCAATTTGAAGCGTGTAAGCATTTTTAAATTTGCTCCACCTCAACTTATAGCTATCTCGTCTTTTAAAGCATTAGTTCCGACTGAAAACATTTAAATTTTGTTAAATAAACCATTGTAACCACTTGGACCCTTAATTGATAAATTCAGTTCTCGGGCTCGACGCCGTAATACCAATTCGTCCCATTCTTCAGGCCCAGCAACTTTCGTTTACAAAATGTTAGGGAACTAAACTCAAAAATTCGCTCTATTTTCCTATTCAGTGAGCACAGAATTTTCGTGTTTGGTCTTCACTGAAGCTTGGTTA
Organism: Glossina morsitans morsitans; assembly: GCA_001077435.1. Classification (NCBI taxonomy): domain Eukaryota; kingdom Metazoa; phylum Arthropoda; class Insecta; order Diptera; family Glossinidae; genus Glossina; species Glossina morsitans. The sequence continues at coordinate 19,007 of CCAG010014618.1, forward strand.
AAGCTTGATTTACATTCATCGGAACGTTCTCACAATTCATTCAAGGTTTTCAGAAAGCGTTGATTAGATAGATGGTGGTGTTTTAATTGCCATATCTGCTGCAGGCCCGTCCTATTCGTTTAAATTTTCTACTCCTCCTGACGTTGAGTTTATTGCCATTCTGACAAAAGTTGTCAATAAGTTGCTCCTATATTTCCCCGAATGCGGGTATCTCTATTTATAAAAATCATACTGCCCTCATTTGTGACGTGGCCGGAAACTCTAAACCTGATATAGTCATAGCGTTGGAGCACTTCAATTTCCCACAAATCACTTAGTGTTATAGTGATAATTCTAGCTGTATGCTCACCACTTTAACATCTGATAAAGCTGTTGTGTTTTTCAATGAATTATTTGGTCCTAATTTTTTAAATATAACTATACTCCTAATAAGTTATGGTAAACTAAGTCAAACGCTTTACTAAATTCAGTGCATACGACGCCCGTACGACAGCCACTAGAAAAAATCTTGAAAATATGGAAAGTAGACTCTGAGAGATTCGTGGCAGTAGATTCTCCTTCTCCGAAAGCCATGCTGGAAAGGACAAATGTGAAAAAACTCGGCTAACTTGATGCTTTAGAAAAAAAAAAGTCAATCACGAGCTACCATATTACAGCCTCTGTGCTAGTTGTGTAGATGCTTTTTTTCTTTTTTTTCTTTGTTATTTATTTATATAAGAATTATTATTTAGTTTTTTCTTTCGTTACTTCTCCTTATATATTTTGTACTAGTTTTTAATAATGATTAGTATAAGATTAACTTCTAGGAGTCAATTGGATTCGACTGTTAACTTATTTTAGCGGAGTTTCATATGCAAGTAAATAGCCGAAAAAGCTCAAGGCAAACATCACTTCGGAGTGTCAAACAGGACCGCTCCCGCCGTCGCCAGCGGTAACTAATCTGAGATGGCTGACCTAATCTGTCACCCTCCCCCTGGTTCAATAAATGTTACCCAAACTCCACAGTTGGAGCTGAATCTATATGGTCGTGATATGTCGTGTGACAACTATGTTTTCATTGAAACATGCCCGAATAGCGAGAATCAACGTGTCCTCTTCTCTTCCGATTCAACTTTTTACGAACACGGTAAGAATTTTAACTCAACTGGTCTAAAAGTTATAAAGACAATCGGCAAAAGTAAGGAGAAGCTCCTTTTTAATTCGGCATCCAATGCAAACAATTTTATTCTAGATAACAACTTCAGAGAAACTTGAAGACCTTTACCGAAAGATTTGGCATTGAGCGCCGTATCCTGATTTCATTAACAAAAATGCTTCCTCATTTATTCCGATCCATTCGATTACGTGGCTGTATCGCAAATCCCTTGACAACAATATAACTTATGTACAAACTACGAGTTTCAAAATAGGCTTTGAAAGCAAATCTATTCCAAAAACCACCATATTCTACCACTGCATTCTACAAGACAGCTTTTTTATACCGTCGTGGTCGCTTTAGCCACGTAGCAAAGATTATGACAATTAAAAAAAGTTCTTTCAAAAAGTTCCGAAAAAAATACTCTCAGAACTATTACGAATCACTTGGTTCTAATGAATGGGACAACAATTTTCTTGCTCCCTTCTTAGCACTGGGATACGAAACGGAATTATAACGAAATAACCAAGGATAAATCTAACAACCTCCAGCGCACAGTCCATACGATAAGCTCGAAACCTTGTTAATTTAATGAATACTAACAGTCTTCGCTGCCTTAATGACGGCTCGGCATCTTTCCTTTTTTCCGCCAATCGCCCCTTGTCAGGTAGTACCCAAGATCTCACTTTCACCAACTCATCAATTTTCTCTTTTAACTAGTGCATTGAAATTGCTTTTCTGGGCAACAGTCATCATTTGCCCATTAGATTTGATGTCTGTAGTAACAGAATCCAAAAAATTAATAATTTCACATCGCGCAAATTTCTCCGTAACATCCTGTCCAAAGTCCGGAGATCACGGATATCCAAAACACTTTCGAAGCCAAACTGAAAGCATCACCTATGAATTTCTACGACGTCAGTTCTTTCTCGCTAAAACCTTGGTGGAATTCTGATCTCCATGCTCTGTATCGCAGACTTGAAGCTGCCAGAAAAAAAGTCAACAAGTATGCCTCACCCACCAATTTCAAAGAAAATGTCGAGCTACAGAAAATGTGGAAAGCTGCAACAAGGGTCCCATGCAGTTCCCTTTTTTGTTACCGCAAATTCAGGCAAAAATTAACTCCTTTCCTGTCTGGAACTCTGTTAACAACAACTGTCGTGCTGATCAAAACACCCCGCTCAACTCCGCCAAAGCGAATCAGCTCTGAAAGCTTTGTGAAATGAGAAGCTAGTGTGTTACCAAAACAAACGATTTTAAATAGATGCCATAGACAGTTCTGTAGGTCCAGAAATATCCAGTTTTGCCATTGTGAAATATCGGCTTCACGCAATCTGGAAAGCTAAAGTTCTTAACAATCTACGGTATACATAAATATCGCAAGAGGAAAAGCGGATGGTCATTTCTACAAAGTACTTCCACACTTGCCCTTTAAGTCTCTACCGGACTCCCTTTTCTCGTATTAGGTGACCAAAGAAAAGAAAAAAATCTCTATAGACTTATGGCCAACCGTACCTACGACAAACCCTATTTGAAAATGATCCGAACACTTGACAGTGACATTTGCGACCTACGTCACATACCTGAATCTGAATATTCAAGTGCAAAGAATGGGACAATGTCAGACTGAACTTTTACTTTTTTCGTATCTACAACATTTGATATTTGATATTTTTTGTGCTCGCGATTACTCTCATCGAACCGCCGATTTATCTTTGTAACTTCATGTCTTTTGTTTTGTCTATCTACTTTCCTGTTTGCAGTTTGCCCATATGGAGTTGTCTTCAAGCTACCGGTCGGAATATTTGAGACATTTCGACGAAACGTGGTACACTGACGTGTTTTGGCCCAGGGATAGACGTTATTGAAAATGATTCGAATCTGTCTACTTATTCGACCACTTTTTGATAGGTCTATTCTTTAGACCGTAACATATATAAAGATTAGAATGAAAGACAAGCCCTTATGTGGAAAGAAAATCTATTTTCTAGTTTTTGATGACGGAAATTGAAAAATAATAAAATTTTTAGGAAGTAATGTTTGCTAAATTTTCATGACGCCATGTGATATTTTGAGAATCCTCCGATATACGCATTTTCATGAATAGCATGCGTTTACTTGAAAATAGTGTGCAACTTTTGGTGTATTATTACCAAAATGAGTGAATAAATATATTAGTTAAAGTGGTACAGGGTATCTAACGATCAACGTTGTCCGACTATAATATTCTTACTTGTTTTCATGATTAAATAACGAAAAACTATACATTATATCGTTTGTACACGGTATATAAAGGTGACCTTATATAAAAGCACTTGGATGAGTGAGTTGATGTCCAAATTTGAAAAACTTAATTTTCTTCATGAAGATTTTATTATTCTTGACTTATATTTGTCATACAGTATTTGTCATACATAACACTTTATTGCCATGTATAAGCGTAATCTTTTTCAGAACCTTTATACGAGATAGATATATGTGGTCCCAAATTTGATGCAGTTAATTTCTTCGTCCAATTATTCTTATGACCATTTCCATCATAAAATATTAAAAAATTAGATCCTTTCCAAAATTCAAAAGTTTCAAAAAATTAGGCCGACCCAGATTTCCAAACCAACTTAGTGCATCAAATTGAAGCTAATTAACGAGTTTTGCAGGGAAATGTCGAAAATTACAATGAAAAATGGTTGAAAAATAGTCCGATCCAATCTATTTTCAACAAATTTTTTCTTTTGGGGGAAAAAACATGCCAATATCAAACATTGCGATCGATAGTTTGAACACATAGAGAGACAAAAAAAACAGAGAAGCTTAAATTCAGAATTATATTCTGAATTGATCAGTGTAATCTTTTCTAAGTTTTCTGGTTGCTACGTTCATTTAATATACCCTATCCCGCCAGTGGCGTATAATAAAGTATAATGATAAAGAAACGTTCACTCTGTAGTAATATTCCACTAATGGTAAGTAAAGATAATAAAGCTTTGCAGCAATATTTTGTTTGCGAAGGATTCGCTGTGAATCCTTCCAGGTACGGCAGGATCGATCGCAGTTGTTCCTAATTGATTGATTGCGACCTGCTCGGCTTCAGTACGCCAAGTCTCTCCGTCTCTATGATTGCCAATATGACTCGGCAAGAGACGGTCCCTATGCTAAGTAGATAGAAGACGAGTTGAACGCCTGGAATATTTGCGAGTAAAAACGCATAGATTTTGAGTTGCTTGAATCAACTGGTTTACTTTATTTTTCTCAGCTGTTTTTATACTAAATTTTACAATTAAAATTAATGCTAGCCTAAACATAATTATTTTAGTTGGGGCGCTTGGCATCGTATTGCATTTCGTAATGCAATACACAGCCAGTTGAAGTGCGACAAAATTATTGCTTTATTTTTTTCCACGGAATTATGCAGATTCAGCATAATTCTGTCTGCACTTCAAAGTGGATGCATATGTCGCTATGCGATCACACTACACCCTTACCGTTTTAGAGAGAAAATTGTTAATGTTTTGATAGACGTTAACAATTTTCTGTTATGAAAGAGAATTTTAACAAAGTAAACGGTAGTTCTTAATTAATTAATTTAAGTAAATGTAATAGGCACTGTACAATAAAAAAAGTTAGAAAACAAATTTAAATAAATAAAAAGTTTTATTTGTCAAGGGAAAAAAGAAAGAAAAAAAAGTATAAAAGGGGAGGAAAAAGTTTTTTTGAGAGAGTTGGAATTTTGATCTTGAAAGTAAATTAGTGAAAAAGAAGATTTTGGATTATTTATCGTTACACAAAGCAATATATTTTCAAAAAACGAAAAATAGGATTAGACAAACATTTGAAATACTCTCATTTTTATTAATTACAAAGCCTGTCTCCGTGTTTATGAGACAAAAAAGAAAAAAAAGTGCTTTGGTGACCTACTCATTGTGTTCAACGTATTTAACTTAACATACAAAACCTCATATGTGTAAAGATCGACTAGCTTTGTCTTCAAATCTTGAGGCTTCTAAAAGTTAAGCCGAATGTTTTTTAAGACAACATAGGCTGCAGATTCAAGTTTCGTCCAATATTATTGGATTGTGGCGGCACGTTTGCACAAACGCAAATAAGAACTCAATATTAGTGTTATTGAAATTGCAAAACTAAGTGTTACTCCTAAAGCCTAAAGACCAGGCTGACAATGGAAGTTGAAAACTTAAGATTAATTAATGAAAGAGTAACACCTAAAAAAAAAAAAAAAAAATTAAAGAACGATCGGGACATTGTGAAAAAACATAAGGAAAGAGAAAAAACATAAGTGAAAGGAGAAAATTCCAGAGAAAAGGTCCAAATCAGTCCAGCGGGACCAAGCGATTTCGATTTTCATTTTTTTTTTGCATCACTTTCC
>CCAG010014622.1:0-148422 GCA_001077435.1 Glossina morsitans morsitans
CGTTGGTTTGTTTTATACAGACATTGGAGGGAGATACGATGACAAGAGCACGTGGTCAACCCGCATAGAATGTAAAAAAATTACGGCATTTCAAAATTTAGGCAAAAAATCATCATTCCATCTACAACCGGACAAATATGGGATTAAAGTTTCTTGGACATGCGAATACAGAGAGTAAGTCCATTGAAAGTAATCTCTTACCTGGGATAGGAAAGACCCAAACGGCGACACAATCTGGGAGAAAGACCGTTTGAGAGACTGCTCGTATCATATTTGATAATTTCTATAAGAAATAAAACTAATATGTGCTCGGTTGTCCTATTTTATAACTGAAGTTGATTATGTAAATGAATTGGAATCGTTCGAAATCAAATCAATACTTGTTATCAGACGCTACAGAGTTTGGTTGAGGACGTGATAGTACCAAGCATATAGCGCCGCAGCACTCGTTACTTGAATAAGTGTGCGCTTGCAGGCATAAATAAAGTGCGTGACCACGTACCCACCAGGATTGAAGTTCAACTCCAGCTAGATGATACACCAACTGAGAGCAATATTCGGTCTTCTTGTTATCTGTGCTCACCCAATCCCACACCGAATGCTAGACAAAGATTATCATATGCTGAATTAGCATCAACGAATACATTTTTGCTTACCTTTTAAATGAATTTTTTTTAATATAATTCGAAATGAAAAAATATTTGGCCTGCGAATAATATTTTATGTTTGCATATTGCTGGCTTGGATAAATAAATGAATTTAAACTAGAAACAAAAATAATATTTCAATTAATCTTATATTGCTTTCAAGTGATTGAGAGTCACGTGGCACGATTAGGGTTAAAAGTGTTAATAGAAGTCAATTCAAGTTTATTAAGCGTTTTAATGCCTACAAGTAATTTACTTAAAATAAGAAACCAAAAAAAAAAAAAAAATAAATAAATGAATAAAAAATATATGTTGCCTACTACCGATTAAATCAACGCCATCCAGAATGAAGACATCGTTTTTTAGTTAATGAGTTGTTTCCCTTGAATTTTTGAAATGAGTTTATGTGAAAGAGTGTTTCAAAGTGTTTTTAAATAAACTTTAATAAACATATTTCCCTTTTGGCTCAGTTCGGCTTACCAACAGTGTTTGTATTCTGGAAACAAGTGGACCAAAAAAGCAGCGCACGTTATTTAAAAAAGTGTAACTCTAATAAAATCTATTATAATAATTGACTGTTATATTAATTGTGGAACCCTCAAAAAAGCATGTCAACCTTCATTTGGCCATCAAGTTTAAAGCTATAGCAAGCAGGCGGAATCTTGGCTGAAGGAATTGGATAGGAACTATTTCGAATAGAGCTTGTGAACTGCTTTGCGCTTTGTGGCTAAAGAAGAAAATTTTCATCATCCGATTAGGTAGTAAGCACTCGTGAACGATTTCCTTTCACTGTTTCGAGAGAAGTAATGGATGAAATCGTAAAAAGTCTTGAATAGATTTAGTGCTATTTGGACTTACTGCACTAAACGTCGGAGAAGAGGTTTATTTACGAAACGAATGACTTGAAATAAAGTAAAAAAAAAAAAAAACAAACTTCACACTACTACAGTGCAGACTTTGCTTTACTGTATTTCCTAAGAGGTGAACGCATTTATTTGTATTTAAAAGTCTAAGAGGCTCTTAATATCTCCGAATGAGAGCTTTCACAATTGTGGCATTTGACACGATTGACCATCGCAAGTTCTTCGTTTTCTCAAGATTACAAAGATTATGAAGCGTTTCAAAATTAGTTTGTAAAACACATTTTGCCTTTCTCTTTAATTTATTCTATAAATTTCCTATTCATCAGTTAAAAGTCCAATAATTTTACTTAGCTCGTAGTAAGATTAAATGGAAGCCTAACAAGGCAAAGTGAGTCCCGCATTCAAGCTCTAATCTACCAAATCGATCAAAAAGGTCAACACAGAAATTGATACACACGCAATTCTTTTTTTACACGATAAATATATTCCGTAGAAAATCGTCCGAAAAAAATCGTGTAAAAATATATGTGAGATAGGGTAAATTTGGGGATACATTCCACAACTTTAAAAATCATCTAAAATTAAAACCCCCAATTATTTTTCCAAAGAACCGTGCAAAAAAAGTAATAATTAAATCCACATTATATATTTATAAAACAAAAACAATTCATATTTACTACACAAAAAAAAAAAAATCACAATTGGCGTGCAGTGAAAATTCAGTATTGGACTGATAATATGTAAAAATTTGAATCGAAACTAGGAATAAAAATTAATTTTGCAACTACTCATCGCTGCATGATGACAAGCGTGCACGTCCATGGCGGACTGAACCGAAATGCTGTCATTACTAGGTATGTTTGTGCTACTGATCACAATTTAGAACATCGGTTGTTAATAGTAGACCAAGTCATGGAAGTATGTGTGGGCATAAATCGACCTGCTTCTGATCACTGTATTCTTCTAATTGTGGTTTGTTAGTGTAAGACACTATCAAAATTATCATTTAAAAAAAGTCGACTTTGAGATTCGTGCTAGAACACTTCGCGTGGAAAAGTGCACTTGTGTTTATTGGCGAACGATGTTATTTCAAAATCGCGCAAAAAAAGACGGCGTAAAAAAGATTTGGGTACACTCTTGTTAATAGTGAAATAATTTCCATTTCAACGGATACTTTTTATTAAATATGTGTTTAGTTATATCAGATATTTTAAAAGAGGGGACATATTTAAATAATCACACGAAAAAAAGAAGAAAAGTATAAGCTATCTAAGGCTCAAGAGTATACAAAATTCTCAAGCGTTGACAATTCAGTAAAATGGCATTTCCATTATAGAAGCACAACGGTAACCGACACAGATTGTTGGGTCTGCCATAAACACGATCTTTCCGTTTAAGCGAAAATTGTCTTTGAATTCATTAGAGGAAGATAATGAAAAGCAAAATTCAATTCGTCAGAACTTCAAGGTAATTATAAACAAATAGAAGCATTGTGGTGGGTTAAGGTCCACCTTTGAATAACCTACCACATTTCGTTTAATACAGTTATTTATACAACGACTTTCCAAAGTCAGGCGTTATATGGTTAATGGTCGGAAAAGGCGATCCGATCCGAATCATTTTCAATAGGGTTTGTGTCTAGGCCCAAATGCGTTAGTGTACCAAATTTCATCAAAATATGTTAAAAATTGCAAGATACGCAGACAAACGGACGGACAAGCTTAAATCGATTTAGAAACTGATTCTGAAAAGCGGGTCTAGATCAAGTCCTTTTGGCTTTTGTATATACCCGCACATACTTACTACCGAAAATGATATACGCTATAAAAGAAGAAAAGGAATGGTTAAGTTTAAGTTAAGAAAATGTTCACGGAAGACATACGAAATTTTCGTAAATATACAGAATCGTATAGCGAAAATACACGATTTAAGGGGAATATAGGACGGTATCACGATTTCGATAGAAGAAAAAGAAGATATTATAAAAGAGCTACCTACAGTGGCGGATGTCAATAGTGAGACGTTAGACGGGAAGCCGTTATGTACAACGACATTAAAATTAAACCCAAAGCAGCAGAGCATATACGCGAAACTTTTAAAGCTATTTTTTAACGGGAGTTGTTAGCAGAAAATCGATCATTTCCGCTTTTAAATTTTATATTTATGTGTTTATACCATGTAGAGAGTTTTCGTTCCGAACTTTTTATATGAAAATGAATATGAATGAGATATGGGAGGGGAAGGACAAGACTAAATAAAGAATATTTATTTCTTCGGTGGTGGGCATAAAGACGTATACTTGCATATACATATACGCATTTGTGTATGCATGTGTATGCATGTGTATGTGTATGTATGTATGTATGAATGTATGTATATATGAAAAAATTGCTTATACAAATTAAGTGTAACGGATTACTTTTCCTATACATTTTTAAATTTACACGACCGTATTGTGCGGATTGTGCAAAATTCAGTTTATACGTAACGCGTTGTTGTGTGTGTATCAAATTAAGATAAAAAAAAAAAAATAATAATTATATAATTAAAATTAATACTCAAGACATGTAATACATATTTGATCGAATTTCATATGAAAACCAACATGAAAATCGATCGAACATTTTGAAAGGAGATCGATCCTCTTTCGTTGACTTCTCCCTGGTTCTTGTTTCTATCACATCTTTTGCTGATTATATTTTTGTGTCGTTTTGTATTGTTTTGTTTTCTGTTTTCTGTTTTCTGTTTTCTGTTTTTCTTTTCAATCAATTAATTCAATTCAATTCAATTCAATATTTGAGCATAAATGAATTATAATGTATATGAATACCGTTAGTGTAAATTGCTTATCTCTATTATTTGTTGATATTGCTTTTTTGGTTGATTGATTGTTATACAAGATATCTTAGTTTTATTTTTTTTCATAATTTTACCTTAAAATTCTTTTTTTACTTTATGTCCACTAATTTAAAAGCTAAATTGTTATATAATTAGTTGAATTACATATCCATCACCGCGTAATTATATATATTTGATAATTTCAAGTTTGCTTTTTTTACTTGCGGGTCAGTCCCTCTACTCTAAACACTCGATTCTCGTTTAGGGTAACTGAAAGCACACATACACATAGGTATGAATGCATATAATAAGTAAAATCACTATAGGTGGCTACGACGTATCGTTATGCACCCTACATGATTCTACAATTACTTATATGACTTTTCGAAATAAGACGTTCCATGAGAGTGGGCGACAAAGTGGTACGATCCGAACCTTGTATAACAAGGTATGGTATAATAAAAAGGTAACCAGGGAATTTCATGGAGTATCTTTACCGACATAATGAACATTTGCTGTGACAGTGGGAAATTTGCAATTTCAGAGCAATACACAAAAAAAATCTTGATTTTGAAAATTGTCACTAATGTTCACACATGAATGCAAACTTGCGTGACGCTGTTGTTTAGTTACTGCAAAATTTCCGGTATGTGTATGTCAAAAACGTTCGTGCTGGGCCGAACTTTTGCTCGATATTAAATTAAAAAGAAAAAATAATAAAAACAAAAATTGAATATAAGCACAATTTTGCTTAATTACGCTATGAAAAGCGTAACCAAGTAAGTACTAGCGTGCAGGTGAGTCTAAAGTAGAAAAAAAAAAAAAAAACACTTAATCGCATGTACGCGCTCGTCGTTGAAATCGTTTCATACGTCGATACCATTCATCTTTCCATTCGATAACAATTGATCGGGGTCCAATGCCTAAAAAGCCGGGCGGAGCTTCAGAGTCTTTACCCAAAATCAAATAAGATCTAAAAATATGAAAAGTTCCCTTTATATTATTTTGCCTTCTGAGCTTTGCTTTCGTTCTATTTACCTATTAATTTTAATTTTTGGGCACTTGCATTCTAAGCCCTTCGTCGGTATAATCCATGTCATAGGTCCCCGTCTTAGGACGGTACTCGTTGTGGCGTATTCGAGCGGTGTGCGTTTGAATATCGCCTGTATTTGTATATCGTATTTTGCTATTTCCATTTGTGCGTCCTCTTCGTCCTCCTCCTCCTCTCCGACCACCGATATCTTGTCCTCGTTGTTGCTGCTCGCTACTTGTTGATTTTCTTTGGTATATTGTTCGCTGCTGGTTATCTCTGTGCTCTGTTCCCGTCCAATTACTTTGGCCATTATTGCTAGAATTTTATTTGCATTTTGAAAATTATTTTTATTTTAATTTTTTCTTTTTTACATTTTTTTTTTTGCTTTTCTACATGTTTATAAATAATGCGGAATTTCATTACCGTAATCTCGCTTGCAAAACTTGTTGAGATTTAGTCTTTTTGTGCTTATTTTGCATTTTCCGCATTCTGTAAGTGAAAGATAAAGAGAGACAAAATTGAAATGAGTGGAATTCAAATCGGAAAGTGTACTTAGATATATATCTACATTCTCATTACGGATCATCATATCAAGAAAATCGCAACTAAATCATATGGAATTGAAACTACAAGCGATTCGATGGTGATTCGATTAAAATATGGATAATTTTTTAAAGATCTGCAAGATAGTATTTTCGTACATCGAACCTGCAGCTAATTTCAACAGACTTTAAAAAACACCTTCTAAAGGTTTCCCAAAAAAAGAAAAGGAAAAAATATTTGGTTTTTTTTTTTTTTTTTTTTTTTTATTAAATCAATCATTATGTTATCATAATCAATTCTATCGATACATTTTTTAATATTTTCAAAAATTGAATTCTTTGAAAATATTTTTTTGACTTTTTGCTTATTTTTTTTGAATAAAAAATATTTTGAAAGAATTGAAAAAATTGTTATTTCTTTATTTTGAAATCATGGAAACGAATCGTTGGCCGTGCAACAAAAATACATTGTGGGATTATTGCAGACTTTGAACTGTTCTTGAAATTTTAAAATAATTAATGAAATGACATTGTCTTATGCGTAGCACTTATTTCCCCTCAATTTTGCGACTGCAACGGCAGTCATCAACGGAATTGTTCAGTTTGATGCGATAACCGTAAATTAACCACTTCAGAACAGATATAACTCCAGTGGCATGTAGAAAGTTCTGTGCGGTTAATTGCTTAAAAATAAAATGAAATGAAAATAAAATAAAAAACAGAAACAAAAACAAAAACAAAAACATTAGAGACATTAAATTGAATGAAAAGTGAAAATAAAAGCAAAAAACGTAGGAAATGAAACAAATTTTCATCAGCTGCAGATGAGCCAACGCACAACACCAGAATCATTCATTTCAAATTGAAATACTATTCTAAATTTAGTAGTGCGAACAAAATCAAGCCTAAAGCAAATGTTCATACATTATATATATATATATATATATAATTGCGCATTACAATGAAGAACTACATAAAAATTAAATAAAAAGGCGAAAAAAAAGAAGGAAAATCACAAAAACAATCGAATCAATGCCAATTAGCCGGGCATTCTTGTATTGAATGCCATTCATTCATTATGCAGGAACGATGCTATTTTTTGGTGATAAGTTTCGCATACAATTCAGTCACATTTTCAATCAGTTGAGATAATGGGATCTTTGCGTGTTTGTTTTCTTTCACTTAGGGAACTTATATGACCGGATATGAATGGCATATGCTTGTCTACGCAACTCACCTGAAACAGGTGAAGTTTCTATTACGGATATAATAAGTGCTTTTTATTTCTGGAAATCGGATTTTTATAAAAATTAGATCTGCCAAGTGAGTTAATGCAGGCTTTGTTGTTTCATAAAATTTAGCGACCATGTCTTTGCTTTTTCTGTCCTTCCCTTTTTTGTTCACATAAATCGTTAGAGCATTTAATTCTATACAATTTACTCGGAACGAAAGTATTTGCATACAACCACAAGTGGAAACTATTCTAAATGGATAACAAGAGACTGCTTTTAAGTTCGTAGAGTATAGAATGCAATCACTTAAGGAGTCAGGTGTAAGAGATTAAGTCTAGAATTTAGGAAAAATCATTTAAAGAAGGCGCGTATACATCCCTTCATTTGAAGTGATTTGTTGCATCCCTGGTTCTAATAATCGAATTGCACCAACAGAGTGTATACCGAATTCAATTTAGTCAAGTGAATTGGTATTGGTGAAATTGGTCTCTCTCTCTCCGTCTCTCTCTCTCTCCGTCTCTCTTTCGCTCTCTCTCTCTCTCTCTCTCTCTTTCTCTCTGTTGAAAATTACACATCTGACAAATGCGAATTTACAGGAAAAGATGAACTTGTTGTGAAATGAATGCTATAACCAATAGATCCACCTTTTATTAGGTTCAAGTTTAATTTATTAATTAATTAATATAATAAGTGTTAATGAAAATTTCATTATATCAATAACAACCATTACCACAATTACTAATTAGAGTGCCAGTAAGACTAAAAAGTCGCTTTTGGCGCAATCGTGAATAACGGTAAAGGTAGAGATGTAAATAACATAACATAACAATAGCGTACAATATAAGGCGAAAAGCCAAGGTTAAGATGTGATCATGGGGTGTTCGGGTCCTTATAAGGTTGTGAGGAACAAGAGTATTGTTAATATTAAGATATACCGGAAGATCGGAACACAATAACTGCAGTGAAAACTGCGACATCCTACCACATCGCCGCTTGTTGAAGACGTGCCTAGCGCACTACTTTACGACAACCTGCAGTTGTTACAATAGGTTACAGAAAACTATTTTATTCCGGCAAGCAATTGAAGCAAACGAACCGTTATATACACTGGTATTTCGCAGTACTTTGGAAATTTTACCTGTAGAAATCGCTGGCCAAAATCAATGCAAGCATCTAATATTATGAATACACACATCTGTGTAATACACAGGCTTATTAGGCTTTTGACAGAGCAGGAAGAATATTAATAGGGCGAAAGTCTTCAGGAAGGATAAAAGATGTCTTTTTCCCAATGGGAGTAATGATCGGTATTTTACGACAATCAAGAAGTGAGCAAGTTGTTATTATGAGTCGAAGGTGTAATAGCATTTGTGGGAATCAGCTTGATAACCTTGGTGCCAGCGTTATCGTGACCGACAGCATTTGATTTGATGCTACGCACAGCTATGCACAAACTTCGTCCTCGGTGAAGGCTCTAATTTGGAAAATGTCACCATATTGATACATAATCTGCTGTTTCACAAGCAAGGAGCAGAGGTTGCTACAACCAGAGTGGGATCTAAAAAAGTGATCATTCAATGTTTCAGGATTGACTTCACACATTACGGGACCGCTTTTAACGTCAACATTCTGGAGATTTTTCCAAAGCACCTTGGGAGGAAGATTGACATCTAGCTTCTTCTTAAAGTAAAGATGCTCCTGTGCATAGTAAACCTGTGGATCTTATTTCCGCATTTACCGAAAACCTCACAATTAACCTCATTAGATCAATTTTCTAGATTTAGATATGCTCCATTACGGAGTACAAACAGAGTTACCGCTTACCGCTATTATCTTAATCGATTGAGGATCTCTTTCTGAATCGATCTAAGCTTGTCTGGCCGGCCAGCCGCTTGTCTGCCTCTCGAGCACTATTGCAAATGGTTTAAATCCGAATACTTTTTCGACCATTGTCCACATAACGGCCTATTTTAAAAATTCGTTCTACAAATAACTGTATTAAACAAAGTGATGTAACGTGGGCTGTGCGGCACTATAATCTTTTTACATGGTTTTTGTTCAAAAAAATTGGATCTTTTTATTTAAATACTCGCCAATCATCCAAAAATTAATATTTATTTGAAACCGCGACGTGTTTCGCTAGCTATAGTTTTTGGCCTTTTTTTGCCTCCCGAGAATGGTTACGGTGGCGTCATTTACTACTCAAAATTACGTGTAACAAGTTTCTTGAATATTGTAATTCTATTAACTTTGCTTTCATTCCAAGAAAATTCGTCAAGAAGTTCTTTTTCTAGGCTTTTATAGCGACTTTAACGCGCTCTCATATGCGAATAAGCAGCAATGCATAGTTCAATGGGTTTTGACAAAATGATATGATTTGGAAGCAATAAAAAAACACTATACTGTGCTATGGCTCACTATTAAATAACTTGCATCATCAGTTATTCATAAAACGACTTTTCAAAATAAGCCGGTACGTGCGAAGCGGTCGAAAAAGTGATCCGATTCAAAAAACACGCCATCAAAATTTGTCAAAAAGTGTGCCATGTAGATTGAACAAGAAAACAAAACGGGCAGACGGACAGACAATTAAGGAACATCTTCTTCGATTATGGTAGAGCGGTGCATTATAAATCCATGTTCACTCGGATCAGGCTGAATGGTCAATAAGAAATTACATTCGCTCAGTTCATGGGCACGAAATTCTCTTCTTTTGCATCGCAGTAATGCAACTTCTCGCTTTGCGTTAGTTTTTCAAGGGTTTTTTTACCAAATATTGAGTCCAAAATTCGTTTCGGTAGCACACACTCCGCACCTGGGGAGACAAAGTCCTGACCCCAATCTGTCTATCTGTTTAACATGACAATAAACAAAAGGATTGGCATGAAGTAAAAAAACTATTCGGTAGGAGCTGAGTTGATTGGGATTCTGAAGCTTGTACGCTTTGATTGGGATTCTGAAGCAAAGTTTGCTTGTACGCTTTGAGGTCAAGAGATTGCTTCTATTGAAAGTCATCTAGAATAGAGTACATTAGCAAAAGGCGTGTGTGTGTGTATGCACCAATTTTAATTCCTTTCATTTAACGTCTGTCATGAGGAACTGACTAATATATGCCAGATTTCCTTTAAGATTCACCTTTGTCTCCATTCGCAAGTGTATGCTGTTAAGAAGAAAAAAAACGCGAACGAGAACGCGAACGAGAACGAGAACGACAACGAAAAGGAGAGAGAAAAAAATGCAAATATCTCGATCTGCATTGCGTGATCAACCCACCGATTATTACATTGCCCGGCCATGTGGGAAACTCAAATTCAAACCTATCTGATGTGAGTACTCCTCTCAAACGCTTCGCAATAGATTGCGTATGTTGTTAAAGCATCTAAATATAAGTATTTATTAGCGCTTGTGCAAGTGCGCTGCTGTACCTGTTTACTCATTTACTTTTGAATTTATGAATCTCGAGTATTTAGCATTTTTTTATTTATTTTTTTATTTCGCTATCCATCAGTGAGTGAGGTTAACGTAGAACAAAGATTAAATAAATACTTAATAGGTTTTCATGCAGTCGTGCAAACTTTGCACACGGTTTACGATATATATGTTGAATGCACTCGTGAACAGCATTCTCTAAATGTTTACGTGCAAGTTGAGAGCAATAAAACAGTGGCAATATAAACAATTAAGAAAAAAGGGAAAACATTTTCCGATCAGTCTTAACTGCCCATCATTTAAGGTAAACAAATGCATATAAGAAGCACTTAGCTTTTCAATGATCGCTGAAGCGTCAGTGAGCTCGCCGAAGTCACTTTTAGGTACATGCACATGCAATACACAACCCACCCTAAGCATAGGCTATATGTTTGTGAATTACTGATTTGAAAAGTGTCTTCAAATTCTTTTCGTTTTTTTTTTTCTTTAACCAAAAATCGTATTTTAATCAGATTTAATCATGACTCCTCCTATTCGCCCGATTTCTGTTTGTTAAAAAAATTCGATTGCTGATGATGTTGCAAACAGCGTTATCGGCGCGGCATCGCAACTCGTTTATCCCGACCCAATAAACATACTCTCTTTTACAATACGAAGATGCAGCTCGGGTTAATGTGCATACATGTTTAGCATGTAAATCCGTTGAACTCACATAGGTATCAGTAGATGGCGTCGCTGAAGTGCGCGACTTATGGTTCGCTGCATGTTTTTGATTAGTTTTCTGTGTCTTTTTGCGGTTGTGATGCACATTTAATTATGACGTGTCATCTAAGGTTGACTTTATTGAGTCTTTTCTCATACCAATCGCGGTCAGTAAAAATTTCGGTGACGTCCAAGGTTAGTTAGAACGACGATATAGGAGACATTGAAAAAATTTGCTATTTTAGATCGCAATAAAAAGGAATGCCATAACATTATTTATGTCCCCAAACGTGTTAAGCACTTGTTCTATTACATCTATAATGGATTAAAAACTTGAGTGGATATATTTTTTTTGTTTGGAAATGCAAACAAACTATTTTCTCTGATCTCTACTTTCTCTGAAAACATTAATTCAAAGAAATCGGCCAGCTGAACCTCTCCTGGCGATAGGTTGAAGTCTTTCATTTCATTTACTTCATGATTTCCAGTTTCTTTAATACCTTAACAGATCCACTCAGAATATATTTACTTTATTTAAAATCGTATCGAAACAAAAAAAATTGTCGCGTATATTTTGCAGAATTGAATTAAGGCAACCACGTCCATGTAATATCGTAAAGTGTAAAAGTTCAGTTTGTTTTCTCAGTCTTTGTTGTAAAAGAATGGGAAAAGCCGAATATAATTTTTTTCCTTGTTACATCCTACACCACTTGTGGCACAGAGTACATCAAGTTATTGCGAACGTATGTAACACGCAGAAGTGCTCAAGATAGACTCGTCTTTTATTATGCCGATTGATTCAGAATCAGCCTGCGTGTCTGTCTGTCTGTCTGTCTGATGTCTGTCCATCTAAATTTATGTTCAAGCTACGGGTCGCAATTTTGAGATATTTTGATGAAATTTGGCACAGTGATATGTTTTCAGCCTACGACGAACGCTCCCCCCATAACGCCCTATTCTGAAAAGTCGTTATACGGACAAAAATTGTTATTGTCCAAAATTCTCGCCAAAAGTGGTTAAGTAGTAATGTCTCGGCATTCAAAATTGGTATGAAAGCTTTGGACCTGCTGGGGTAATTTTTGAACCTCCTCTCATATAACGAAAACTGAAGTTCGTACGACAAAAAGGCATAATTTTCAATGCTTCATGATGAAAATTATATCATAATAGTAATTTATTATAAAAAAATTAACTATACGAAATGTGGACTATCGCGATCTATTTTCTGGATCTTATTCTGATAAGGATTTTCACGAAAATTGAGCCTTTCTAGAGCAGAACATCTAAATTTTAATATGTGGTCATGAAAATTAACCCATAATTGTAATTTCATACAACAAGGAACTCTACAAATTTTGGACCATCTACGCCTATTTTTCGATTCTGCCATATGTTAGGGTTGAACTTGCATTACATTAGGTTGCGTTTTGGCTCCGCCTCCACATAAGTACACATTTGAAAAATATGCCTTTATATAGAAACAAGATGTAATGTTTGTGTTCTATAACGAAAGTAAGGATTGTATTAGACAATGTGGTGTAGGTTATTTAAGGGTCCCTATTGTCCGATCATACTGTTCTTACTTGTTTTTACTTAATTATGAATGTAAACGTTAAAACATATTTAATGTAAATGTGTTAGTAATAGTAATGCAAAGCTCCAACCGCCAATATGTAATCTTTCTAAGCCGGTCTCACAAAAATATTGCGTCGTCATCAGCTTCAACTGATCTTGTAGAACGCGCTACACCTCCAAGATGCAAATTGTCGGAACGATATTTTGTGAACCAGTTTTGGCACCAGTTGGAACCAGTTTCTTCTTCATGCAAACACAGTTATGTTTTTTTGCTTGAATAACATTTTTACTTTATGCATAGCTGGTAAGGCACCACACAAAACTAAAGGGGAAAAATTTCCGAACAATCCGAACAATATTACTATCAGCAGAATCGGATTCGTGGTTTAGTTATTACGGATACAAGCTTCTATGAGTTCTGTTTTCGTTGCACGTTCGCTTAAATTTTGCTCAGATTCTGATGCGTCGTTACTATAGGCAATATCACTGTAATTTCCTCCGACTTTTCTCGAGTGCGAAAGACTCAGCTCAGATTTGCGTCAATTAGGCCGGGGGCGGAAGATTGCTTTAAACTAAATATGACTCGTGAGATTGATTGTGATGCGGCCATTTTTTAATATTTTCCACAACAATTTTTTTTTTTTTTAATACAAATACAGAGATACTTTTAACAAAGTTTGTTTTTATTCTATAGGCTTTCCTTTCACCCCAAAAGCTGAAAAAATTGTCGAAAGATCGATTTTATTTAGCTTACAGCGGATTACCCTCCTTAATGTACGATATTTAATCGGTCAACGTATGATTGCTTAATTTTTGGAAAGAAAGTTGTGTGAATGCAATCTTTCATGTTCAAGTTAAGTAAGCTTCAAAACTATCAGACAGATTTTTTTGTTCAAGATAATAGAGGAGAAAATGTTCTAACATCTTTCAAAGCTTCGTTTCGTATAATTTAATGTTGTCTTATAATAGTTTGGCTTTTTTCTTATTTCTTTTTTGTTTTTTTTTTTGTTTTCGCTGGCCTTTTTCCAAAGTCTCTTTTATCTTTTTATGGTATGATGTTGTTGAAGTTTTAGCTTTGTTTTAGTTTAGTCTGTGTTCGGTGACGTTAACAATGGAACCATATAAACATTACATAATTTATGGTTCATTGCGGTCAAGCAAAGAACTCAAATGGCGATAATTTACTGTGTGTTTAGTTACATGAAAATAAAAAAAAAAAAAAAAAAAAGAAGATAAAAACAGACAATTAATTTATAAGTGAGAACAATTAAGCAAATGTTTAGATAAAAGCAATGGTGTTTCTCTTGTTTCTACCTCTTTCTTATTCCTCTTAGTTGAGTGTTAACGATCTTAAGAAATGTTTAGGACTTTTATTTTTTTTTTTTTTGTATAGGGTCATCCATTTTATGGATCCAAACACTTCTGATTGCGATGTGGATCAAAGTTTTTTCCAATATATGGCTTGGACCTTGTCATTATTTATCGTATATGCATAGTATATGCATAGTCGTGCATCGTAAACAAACTGTTAAAACGTATTACGAAAACAATTAACACCCGATTACGTTTCGTAAATAAAGACTTTCGCCCCTTTGGCTTAAGAATAATATATTCCATGTTCTTAAAGGTTTCTTTTTGTGCCAAATTAACTTTTGGGTGGGATTTTTGGGCTGAATGTGGCATTTTTGAGCATGAGAATGCCATAATTGCGGTTACCCTCAATGGATAACGCTACAGAAGAAAGATAAGTGATTTTTTGTGGCACAAATGGTGGCGCCATTTATCACGAGAAAAGTTCAACGATCATGTAATCGCCAAAAATGCCCGTTGAACTTCTTACTTTATCTTCAATATTTTGGGCTTGAGTTACTCCAATAAACCACGCGCTCTCAACGACCTTATGCGCAAGATGTTGATGATTCGTGCTATGATGATTCGTGGAACACTATCTAAAATAAAAGAAAATTCGCGTGGTCATGCCTTTTATTGTTGTTTAGTTTTCATTACAAATTAAAGATAAACATGTAAGAAAATCACATTCACCGAATCTTTTATGCTTGTCAACGTTAGCTTCGACTAAAAAGGGAGAAAAAAAATTAAATTTTGACTGGGGAGATGTGGCTGGTTTTTTCTATTTTTGTAGAATAAAAATGGACATTTTTATCCTGTGTCCTGCGTAGTTTTTGGGTAACGAGCAAAAAACACGGAAAGTAGAAGTGCTCTCGGTTTTTGCTGCATTATGGACATGGCCTTTAACTGATTTCGGCTATTTTTAAATTCTTTTACAAATTTGTAGGCGATATCTTCATTTTTCCGAATGAGAGAATTTTTAACACAGCTATTACACGGTTGCTCAGAGCGGCAAATTCACAGAAGTACATTCCGACTTTGACACTGATCAAGAATTTACGTACGCTATGCGGCTAATGCGGAACATTGCTTTTGCGCATTGCAAAGGTTTTGAAAAACAAATGAAATTTTAATAGACAATAATCTTGGCTAGATGTGACCGACTTTTCTCATTTTTACACAGGTGCGATGACACCGCCCATGGAATATACGTTTGATAGCTTTATTCTTGTTGCCAGGAGAATGGTTGCAACAGACATTGCACAGATGAACAGGCGGACATGCTTAGATCGATTCGGAATTTGCTGCTGATCAAAAATGTATATAATTTATGAGATCTCTTAAGTCTTCTTCTGGCCGTTGCAAACGTTTTAACAAAAAGAATATACCCCTTATACTCCGGTGGTGGGCATAAAATTGAATCTATCGGCTTTAAATTTGGTCCAAACATTGCAAGTTCTTAGTTTGGTGTTAAAAATGGGTTAAATCAATCGCGGGACGTACCTACGATACCAAGTAAAGTAAGAATACCTCCGTTCTTCGAAAGCAAGAGAAAATGCGGCAGAATAATCTGCAAAAATTCGAACGTAGGTTCTATGGAAGATGTTGTAGTACTTATATAAAAATGCGGAAGATTGACCACGTCTTCGCATGATAACAGCGTATCAAAGCTTGAACTTTTTTCAAAACTTTTGAAATGCTCAGAAGCAATCTTCGAAGACCTGATAATGTTTATAAATTCTTGGCAAGTTTCAAATTCAGAATGCACCTAAGCATGTCCCTTTGTGTGTCTGTGTATGTTTCCGTCTACCTAACTGTGTAGTATCCGTGATGAACATTCTCTCGTTCACAAAAAGGAAAATATCGCCTACAAATTTGCAAAGGAGTTTGAGAATGACCTAAGCTAGGTAAAGGACATGCCTGCAGCGTCCACTGCGAACACTTTTGCTTTACGTGTTTTTTGCGTGTTACTTATAAAGAACAACACATACATCATATAAATCTTTACCTTGCCCGATACCATAGAGTATGAAAGTTTGCTTTTTCCTTTTTTTACGCTTTTTTAGGACAGCGGTGATGGGTCCGGTCTAAAAGCTTAGTTCGCGACCGAATAGAATTTTCTTATTTGTTTCTTTTATTTCATTCATTATATTACGTGAACGCACAACTAATCCTAATGCGTTGGTTGTTATAGAAATTAGTTTCAATTAATTTTTTTCTATAACTTTGTTCATTTTTATACGAATTACTGAAGGATCAAAGTTGGCGAATAGAGTATAGTGTGCGTAATCATACCATATACAGTATGATTACATACAGTATCTTGGTATTATTGATCCAATATGATCAAACTATAAGTACGAAAAGAAGCCTATGAAGAGAACCCTGTCCATGAAATGAATGGCATGAACTTACGAATCGATTAAAAATATTTTATGCGTATAATGTCATGGAAACGATTGCTGGATTGCTGACTTGACTAAACTGAATTCCGTTAACGAGGCTGTAGGGCATAAATTCACCTCCCTTTAACCTGATAACAATTAAATACATATACTATAGCACATGCCATCGACTTTACTGACCTATAAAATTAGTGTGATGGGTGGGAGGAGGGTGGAGGCGGATTTAAGATACCGTTTATTGTTGTACACGAGATCTAAGGATGATAGCATTAATTTTATTATTATTAATTTAATTTAAAGACAGTAGGGTGCTGTACGATGGTGTAGGGTATTTAATGGTGGGTTAGGTTCCAATGTAGGGGGGGGTTTATCTGCTTTTTTATTTGGCCTACTTTTCGATATGCCAATGATACCGAAATTAATTAATTTGGCCGACTTTTTTTGTGTGAGTCATAAAAATTAAAAAAAAAAAAGCTAAAATTCAGCGCAAACATCTCTTAACCAGCGAAGAGTCCATAGCTAAAAAGTTTGCATGATTTGTCGGCATCCACGCTGCACGCCTACAGTGGATAAATAACCGAAGCAAAGAAGATCCTGAACACCGGGTGCGTTACGATATCCAAAGCTCAAATAACGATGAAGCACAGTAGGCGAACTGTTAACATCCGCGATAAACCTGAATATTAATGGCATCCCCATTTGAAGAAGGCAGCTGAACGTTGTGCATTATGGTGTCTTCCAACTAAACGAAATCATTACTGGGGAACATTAGCAGTAACAACTGGTAACGAAACTGGACGAAAAATAAGGGTAATATTGTAAAAGTCATGGTTTTATAAACTTTCAGTGCAAAGAAATTTGGACCCATATACCAAAGCTCGCTTAAGAAATGTTTGTCGTTTTAACTTGGGGTGTCTGAGCTTCCCTGCTGTTATCAGCAGACATTGCCTCT
The DNA here is from genome assembly GCA_001077435.1 of Glossina morsitans morsitans. Classification (NCBI taxonomy): domain Eukaryota; kingdom Metazoa; phylum Arthropoda; class Insecta; order Diptera; family Glossinidae; genus Glossina; species Glossina morsitans. Next base: position 17,569 of record CCAG010014622.1, read on the forward strand.
TCGGCTTAACGCAGATGTCAATCGATGTCCTCCTGTTTGTTCGACCAGTGCTTCCATTTTTTGATGACACCCACACATATTTCTAAAATTTATTGCAAGTGAAAAATGCTCTGTAGTTTTACGCAACACAATTTGGTAATTGTTCACCTACTCAAACATTCTTTTTTAGAGTTTTCAGGAAGTCTTTTTGAATTTGTGTGCTTAGAAAGCAGTGTGATTTCCTCTAATACTGCCTTCATTATCACATTCTCCGCCCAATTAGAATAAATTGAAAGAATTTACAATAAAAATTTTATGTGAAAATTTTACGTAAAATGGTGAACGTAAGTTGTTTGGGGCCATTTCTTGACTGAATATAGAGGCACTCATGACGAAGTATCTTCACGAGATCAAAACTTATAGACGAAAATATGAAAAAAGATCTATCGGGATTACTTCACTTTCGCATTTATTGTGGACGCGCATATGGGCAGGTTGCATCCATTTTTTAAGCTTAGCCTTCTAAACAATCAAGGAATTTGACTCCTAAATTTCATCTTCCTACCTTCATTTTTGCGACTGTGGTAATTGCACAAGAAGTTTGGTCAAGTTGGTCCAAATTGACGGATAATGGATGGATTGATGGGTAGATTTAGTAGGAAATCAGCGTTAACCAAACAGAGAAGGGAGTTCGTGTAATTCTTTTATTATAAAGTTTAACCCTCTTTTGCATTTACCATCTTTGCCATACGGGTTCCCGGAGTTGACCTTTTAGTAGGCAGTTGTTACATATAAAACGGTATTAAAGCGGTGTTACTTTCACATACACATTAAAAGTAATATTCTTTACGTACGTGCACTTACGGTAATATACGGTTATATAGATGTTGTTATTGGTTCGCTGGAAAGTTCGCTGAATTTCGAAAATATTTTCTAGAGAGAAGTGTTCATGTCTCGTTAGATGAAATGTTAGACAAGTTTACTAATTAGATGGGCCTAATGCGACTTGTTACTCTGGGAAAGTTCATATGTGAAGGCAAAAAAGATTTCGATTCACACCATACCTTACAGAGCACATACGCTCTTAACGCGAGTCAAGTAATTTTTTTTTCCTTTTCATTTTCCAAGACAATAGATAACAGCAACGACAATAACGAACACTTAGACATTTGTCGTAACTTTGACTAATGAAGCACTTGATTAACCTCAATCCTAACACTAATGAAACTAAACCGCTAAACGGTTAATGAACTTGCTTAAATGAATGTAATTCTAGAAATAAAAAAAATGTATATAAAAAAAAAGTAAAAAAGATATAAATATTGTAAATAAAGGTTTCGCGAGCAAAAAGAAAAACTCTGCTAAAAGGTGTGAAAATTGAAAGAGGAAAGCAAACGTATGTTGTGTCAATTAATGATGGACGATGAATAAAAAGTTTGCATTAAAAAATGAATGAAGGAATAAGTGAATGGATGAAGGAATGAATGAAAGCAGCAAATGAACGCAAATGTATACTTCAACGTATCGTAAGGATAACATAGCATTTCTGTTTGAAGCCTGTTGATTTTGAAATGTATGAATGAAATGATGAGTGCTTCGATGATGAAAATAGAAGAGATGAAGAAGCGAGATTCAATGAAAATGAGAGAAAAAAAAACAAATAAAAAAATAAAAAAGCAACACTTACTTACCCCTCCCACCTTCCGTGCGGTAAGGTGACGTGGAGTCATGTGAGTTGCGTTCAGGAGCTGTGTTTTGTGTCTCTAATATATTACTGATACGTGGCGGAATTTCTGGAAAGAAGAAAAAAAACCAAAAAATATACGCATATTTACATAAATCTAACCACGCTTTCGTCTTTCATTTAATGAAGGGGTCGCTTACTTATGCAAGGAGCAATGTGTGAACGGCTTTGTTGGTAACCGCGAGCACACCGATTACACGTGAGACCTGTCACACCGTCTTTACAGGGACATTGACCCGAAGTGTGATTGCAGGTTTTACCAGTCGATCCAATTGGATGGCATTCACAAGCTGGAATGGAAATATATAAAATAAATGGAAGATCATATAAAATTCCTTGATTGGGTAAAATGTAATCTATAATGAAAGTTCAACAGCGTTTTATACGCTTTCACATCATTTCTATGTGCACACCACAGTGAGGTGAATTTTGATTGCATCAAATGCTTGAACGTTAACACATAGCAATATGCTTTAGTGGGTAGTTGTGTTTTTTGTTTTAAAGCCAATTGGTCCATTTTGAACCTTTGAGGCTTCTTTGAATTTTGGGATTAAGTTTTTTGATTACTTCACATTGCATTTGGAAGCATTTTTTTATGCCTTATACCTGCTGTGGTACAAGAGTGCACGAAGTTTATATGGATGTAGGTAACTAACGCTGTTGAAAATGATTCGGATCAGACCACTTGTTTGACCACTTCGCACATAACGACTTATTTGAATAACTGCTGGATGGTGTAGGGCCGTGAGCCTCTACAGTGGTTTTACTCCTTTATTGTACTTTAAATTCGCGTTTAACATTAAAAGAAATTGTTTTTGTAAATTTGAAGTTAGTCATAACATCAAAATAAATCCTTTTCGTTTTACTAACGCATCTTACAATGATGGTCTTTACAGTGCCTATATGTTGTTTATCCTTTAGACGGCAGCCCATTATTTAGAAAGTGCCTGTCAAGAAAAGGGTTTGGAAATGCACTGCCACCTGGGTTTCGACGATAAGGGTACGCGGTCAGTCGCGTGTAAATATTTATGTATATATTTTATTTATTTATGTATATATTTTTTGTTTTCGTAAAAAACAAAACTACTGACTGCTAGTTATGCAACTGAGTGTGAATACAATTCTTAAACTTAGCGCTTTAGCTTTAGCGGGTTAAATTACAATATGATACTAATGCGTTAAGTGTGCAATTAAATTTCTGCCTCCTTTTGGTCAATGTTATTTTCAATAGAGACGCAAAAAAAAGAAAAATAAAAAAAAAAAATGACGTTCGGTCGTGACCGTCTCTTCTATACCCACCTCCATTATCCTAACGAGATAAAAAAGGTAAAGGACCTAAGTTTTCATGTTCAATAATATATAGGGGAGTGCGCGCGGCTGATTTTTTTCTATTTTCAAAATAAAAGTGTTTGCCGCGTAGGCATGTAGGCGTTGTAGGCGTGTCCATGGAAAAATGTAGGTCTCTTCCGAATTCTTTTGCAATTTTGGAGGCGGTATCTTCATTTTCTCTGGCGGGAGAATGTTCACCGCAAATCCTACACAATGGCGCAGACAGACAGGTGAACAAACCAACAGACGGGTTTATATATTTTATGTGGTTTTTGAAGCTTGTTTCAGCGCCTTATAAAGCTATTGAAAAATTAAACTTTGATATTAACATATAACATTGGGTAGGCGTGGTCAATTTTTTCTACTGTTGTGCAAGTGTTACGGCATCGCTCATAGAATACGCGTTCAAACTTTTTTAGATTCATCTACTGAAGTTTGTGAGTAATGAGCAAAAAAACAATTTTTTATTCCTTTTGAAAAACAGAGGTGTTCTCAGTTTACTTGATACTTTAGGCGTGTACTTCGACCGATTTGCCCCATTTCCAATACCCACCTGTGTGCAAGAACTTCCAACGGTGAATAAGGCCGCGGACGGACAGATGAACATGCTTAAATCGAGTTAAAATTTGATACCGATCTAGAATATATATACTTTATGGGATTTCTGATGCTTCCTTCTGGGCGTTGCGAACGTTTTGACAAAAGGAGTATATCCCTCATCCTTGGGTGATTTGTATAAAAGTGGTTTATTTAAAGTATTATTTATAAGCGACTGCTTCTTCTATCGTTTAAGCAGAATATAAATTCCATTAGAGTAAGAGGGCTCTTTAACGCTCTGCACAAAAAGATACATATTTCGAGTGTCGTCCTAAGAATGGGACAGAGAAAGCAGAAAAAAGCAACGGCAGTAAGCTTCACGTTAGCTAACTTTTTTTGAGCGGGTTTTGTTAATGCGGGCAATTGCTTGTGTTACGATTTCTTGTACCCATCGCCGAAGGGTGAGGGGTACATTCATTATGTCAAAATGTTTGCAAAGTCCACAAGGCGGCTTCAGAGACCCCACAAAGTATATGTGTTCTTGATCAGCATCAAATTCTAAATCGATTTAAGCATGGCCGTCTGTCCTAAACTTTTCAAAGGACACTCCCACAACGGTCACGCGTCTATGCGACAAAAACTTGTATTTTGAAAATAAGAAAAATCAGCATCACCGACTCCATATTGAAGAGCGTGAAAATGTAGTTCTTTTACTTTTTTTGTCTCTTCGAGGTAACGGTGCGTAGGTATAGAAGATTTGGTCACGACCGAATATAATTTTCCTACTTGTTTTAATCAACTTGTTTTAATCTGCAGCGCTAATCTCAGCAGAACACTTAGAGGAATGGATTGGAATTAGCAATAGAGTTATTAGATTGCTGACAGAAATTATACTGAGACGAGCGGTGTGAACTTTTATAATGGATGCGTATAAAGTCGTCTTTCGACTGAGAGGGAAGAAACATTTAGATATAAAGTAAAATATCTGTTTGATATCAACTTAAAAGCGAACAATTCTCTTGGAATTTACCAACTTCTTGATAATCTGTCGATCATATTATAATTTGGTGAGTCGAAATTGTAAAAAGGATTTTTGATGAGTTGAAGAACTACGTTAAGTGTAATCGTTCCAATCAGGACAACATTTGCCTTACCAAGTAACTTATTTATTGGCGTAGTGCGCAATACTCCAAGCGAGACGGGGAGGCCAGAGTTATCAATTATAATTTGACAGCTTTAGATACAACTGCCTGTTGAAATATTTTGTGTAGAAAAACCAATTTTTTATCTTATAACTCCCATTATATAATATTGTATTCGAAAGCATGATACGATTACGTAATGTATGCGTAGGTATAACGAACGCAGAGAACCAGAGGTTTGTACGAAATTGAAATCAAAATACAAAGGAAAATCTAAGAAAAGAAAAGCTATTTTTTGTTATTTGACGAAAAGTTCCAGAGCGATTATCTGTGTCTGTTTGGGAGGGTCGAGGTTACTGACGTGGACGAATCGAAAAATAATCACTTAATGCAACGTTTAGAGGAACAAAAAGTGTAGTTTGAAGAAGGCACTGAACACAAACCTTAAAGGAATTAAAGAATAAAACGAACGAATGCGTGCACGAAACGAAGAAAGGAAATCGTGTCTACGAGAGAAAGTACCATTTTGCACAGAAAACATGAATATGAACGACAGACGGAATTGCACTGAGCTGTGGAATGGAATGCGATCATTCATTGCTTTAACGTAGTTATACCTAAGCGAGATGATGTGATTAAACCGTTACATGTACATGTATCAGTCTGTATGTGTCAAAATCTTATAACAATCAATATAACTCTCGATATGATCGTCGGCACTTTTCGGATGAAGATGAAATGAAAGCATTTTAGTTTAAGTGTCTCTGGAGAAGATATACGCATACACACACTATTTACAAATTAAAAAAACACAGGCGAGGATTTGCGACATCACTAAAATAATATAAACCTGACAAAAGTGATAGCGTATTATGAGGAACATACGTGGCGGACAGCATATGTAAGTTGTCCCGAGAGTTTTTGATCTAAAGGGGCCGAAATTTAACCTTGTCATTAAGCAGTCTTACCTCAGAATAGACCTTTCGATGGTTGATTGACTGAAGCTAGACAGGTTTGGAAACTGCGTTACTGACAATAATTAAACCGAAGTGTAAGGGAGAAGTACGCATACAGACCTTAATAGATCAAGACTTTGTTTCCCAGTGCGAATGCATTCGTAATCTATAAGAGGATTTCAGACGCTTATGCATAATCAAATGTATAAAAATAAAACAGACAGAACTGTATATAGCTTTTTACTTATGTCATTTCGTGCTGTAGGACTTAAATAATTAGAATTTATTTTCTTTTCACAACTTACGGGGCTCTCTCTAATCTGCGATATAGATTTGGGAGAAATCTTTTAAGGAAAAAATCCTCTCTCATTATATGATACAGTACTTTAGGCATCCGATAGTTCCTATTGTAACCAATACAAAAAAAGACTGTCGACGCTGTTGACCATTGCTAGAAATGTAGTGTCGAGTCGAAAGGATATTTGGGAAATGAAGATATTTTTTCCCCTTTTTTTTTGTATTTCTTTATTACGAAAAGAGGCGAACGGAGATTGCCCTCATTTACACTCTCTCTTTTGAGCAATTGAACGAGATTAAGAAAAAATTGCGTGAATTGATGCAGCTCTGTTGCAATTCATGAGTGGGTGGGTAAGAGCATATACATACACATATCTCTTCAATACTCCTCAATAAGGACGAAAAAAGAACATGATTTGCTGGTGATAATAAGGAGATTGTGTTATAGAGTTATACTCACTAAAGTACAAATAGGTTTGTTACAAAGGTGTTAAATGAGCAAATTTGCTTAATCTCTTACGGTCTGAGTCAAACAGCCGGTTATAAAAATTAGCCATAATTGTAAGTGCAAAAGGCAAATAGACGAGAACGAAGAAATAAGGTAAAGAAATAAGAAGAAGGGAAGATTAAAATCGTCTTAATTTATTTATATTTCCAAAAGTGAAAACAAACACACACAAATACGTAGAAATATTATTGGAGTAGATTTCAGTTATGAAAGATATGTAAATATTGCATATTACAAGAGTACAAGCAGTACCTTTATAAACTGAAATATATGTGTATGAGTATGTATTTAAAAGTGATATCGATTACAAGAACAATAGCGGCTGTACCCACCATCAACTACTTATAAATATAATCAGATAAAAATCTTAAAATCATACCTTCCACACAATAAACAATCACAATTTTCCGGTCATGGCTGAAGATATTTTACGTTTTTGTCGTTCTTCTTGTTATTGTTGTTTTTCTTTATTTTTTTTTTGTAATCGGAGCAAATAGGAGATTTCCTACACACAACACACAATACACTCATATACCTACAATGTAACCGACAATGGCAGGCGTTCATAAACACACATACACACACACACACACACGCACAGTCATATATATATATAGACGCACAGACACACAGCTTCCCAGCGATCGTAAATCACTTATATAACAAAATGTATAAAAACGCTAATGTATACAAAACACATATGCATGTTCACGTTCACATAGATTCATGTTGCCATGTACGCACCGCCTGCCCGAGCAATCTGGGCGACCTAGGCGAATGCTTTTACTGCGCCCCTGTTAATATAAGCTTTTAGCAAGTAGTAAGCAAGTAAGACAGACAGACGTCCAATATAGCGAAATAGTAACGGATTTTTTTAACTCAAATATCATCGTTAATCCATAATAATGTACTTAACATTACTAGTTTGCTGGCCATTATTTTAGCAAAAAATGCAAAATTATAAATCATTTGAATTATCGTGTGGACAGTGCTACAAGTTTCTCTTCAGTGTTATTTTGCAATTAGAATGAACGTTTCTGGAGATTGTTGGGAGATTTCGTGAAAAATCACCACAATCGGTAGCTTATTAAAAGAAAAAGAAAAATAATTAAATGATAGATATGGGAGGGGAGTGGGTCTCAAGGGTCAATGAGTAATCTCTTCAAAAGTGCTTTATCGCGCTACGCTTATATTTATACATAAGGGGTTCCCCTGTTGCTTTATACAGGTCGAGGGCCTACATGGACGGCCTGCCCGGTCTGCATGCAAATGTATGAACGCTCCTGATATGCTTAATACATACACCAACAAATATTTCGCTTTATTCTTAAATTACCATAATGCAGAAAAGCACCGACAACTTGTGTACATGCAGTCGAAGATGGTTTGACAGACAGACAGGCAACCAGACATACAAGTAAACATAGAAGAGGATGCATGGTCCGGTCCGCTTAAAGCAGACAATTAAATGGATACATGAACGTATATGCGCATATATGAGAAGCGCAATTTACTATAAAACTTATTTGTTAAAATATTCAAATTTTTTAAACAAAAACTAAACAACAAATTTACGTTGCAAGAAAGAACGCAGGAAGCACACATAAAATTGAATCTTAGCAAAAGAAAGAGAAAAAACAAAAACAAAAACAAAAAGAAGAGGAAGAAAGAATTAACCAACTGCAGAAGTCGATGAAGTTTTTTTTTAACTTTTTTTCTTTTTTGCGAAAACTATTTTGTATCGAAACTTTTCGTTAATATAATCGCAGCAATCTTTCTCTTTCGATTCATAGCATTTAAGAATGAAAAGAAATTGTTGCGCGTACGAATTGTGAAGCTGTGAAATTATAATACGTTCACAACAGTCTGTTGAGCAAAGAGCTTGACAAACATTCAATTGCGAAATAAAGTAAAATATAATGGAATTCATCGACTCCTCGAAAAAGAATGTTTGCTTTGAAGAACATACGGGGGATTGTTGGATATAAGTTTCAGTTGCCGACAATGTGGCGTTCAGTTATTCCAAAGTGTGAAGAGATGAAACTCAAGTAGCAGCCTTCAAGCCATCTGGGCATGAATGTTCGGCTTTGCAAAGGATATTGGTGGTTGTCCTGGGGTAATATATGCTATACTTCCCCTTGGAAGTAAGTCATGAAGACTCCATTTTCCTTCCTTGTATATATTTCCCGTTTTATGCAGTCGAATGGGCAGTGCTTGTTGACTTTACTGGAATTTTGTGTAGTAAACTTTGAATTTCTTCGTCTAACAACTTTTGCCAAGCCGGAGAAGGTTTATCGCCCTCAAGACCTTCTAACTATTTCGTAACTTTGTGCATTTTCATACCAAGCTAACTTAATTATTTCCATAATTTAAGATGCATTTTCTTTCCAATTTAATGCAGAATGACGTGCAATGCCATAAATGCTGCTTCTTGACATTATTCTCTTTACACTTTGATCTGCACTGAACGACAGCTTGTAAGCAACTGAAGCTTGCTTATACGGCAGAAACAGTAATGTCCAAGATACCTGCATGTGCAATTTCCCATAAATAGAACGAGTCAGGCACGAGTCTTATGAAGCGGAGGAAGGAGAAGGAACTGTTAGTTGGCCAATTTAAAGTGAAATATATTCAATGATCCTGAACGTTGCGCAACGTCGAGTTTCATTTCATAGAGTTCAGTTAGTTTAGATAAAGTTATTATTTCACTTGAGAAAGGCATTTACTGAGAAAAGTTGATCCCACATATATTAATAGAAATATTTGCCCTCATTTTCTACAATTTCTTCCCATACTTGTGGCAGAATGACGATACCATGTCGACAGAGGGATATTGATTTGGAAGCGATGCGGTCATGGACCCATTTTTGCATTTCTTCAGCATTCCGAAACCACGTTCCAGTCAACCTATCCTGCATCGGTCTGAACATGTAGTAATCTGAAGGCGCCATGCTAGCGAGACGCAATTTGTGCAATTAGCGTCGGTACACATCTACTGTAGCAGTTTCATTCGGTCTCAGCAGCTCGTAATGCACTACACTTTCCTGATCCCTTTACACAGTAAAACTTTATGGCGATGAGTATTCCGCTTCGGTGTAGATGTGAATGGCTCTCCTGGACCAACCCGTGAATTCTTGAGCTTGGAGCAGAAAACTCTTCTCTTTTTCTCTGCCAAACAACGAAACCGCCATGTTGAAATGGTTCGAGTTTCATTCTATTCGTACTTGGACCATTTTCGCTCCTTTTGAATTTTTCCCATCGCATATAAACGTCTAGAAATAATTGATTCATCTACTGCTAAGGTACTGGAAAGTTTTTTGAGAGTTTGAGCTGGGTTTTCGTCTAATGGGACTCACAATTCATGGTCTTCGAACTTTCCATGATTAACGTCCCATGAATAACGTCTGTATACACTGAATAACTCAATAATGCGAAATTGAAAACTACTGAAACTCTTATGTAGAAGAAGGTCGAAATCATCGTATTAATCGTCGTGTATACTTCGTACACTTCGCAGTATTGCTTTTAATTTCGTTGTCAGTTCTCGCTAATAAAGTGGGCACCTTTGGTATTTGGCTCGACTGTCAAACTTTTTGATGCTTACAGCGTTTTTTTCGCTACAGAAGGAGTTAAGATAGATCCACATTTTATGCATAAATGCCATCAAATTTTGTAATTATTTCTTGGTGTTTCTTTTTCTTATCGTAGCATTAGTTGAATTCACAAATGCTTGAACCACGGAAACTGAAATTAAGTTAAAAAAAATCGTAAAAGCTAAAAAGCACAACGTGTAGGGGAGAGAAATATTTAATGTCGGAAGAATGACTGCTTTATTGAAAGGGAATGAAGAAATTAAAAATTTTTTTTTACTGTTATATCATTTCCTCAGCAGACATTGCCAAAACCAAAAACAGATTTCTTAATAGCGTATGAATTAGTCCGGTCACGTATTCGTAAAAACGCCAACAACGAAACAAATATGCAATCAACAACAATTCAACTTAAGAATTCATTTGCTATTCTAGGATGGCACGGGAACAAAAAGAAAAATAAAAGTAAAAATAAAAATAAGAAGAAACGTCAAGGAAACTCTAAAATAATTCGGTTATTCTAGAGCGGTCACCGCAAAAGCATACCAGTGCAATATAATCCAATTCCTATAATCTAGAGAGAATGGTTTGTGTTCAGCAATAGATAGACTAAAGTTTCTCAGGCGGAATTTGACTGACTAAGCTTAGCAGGCAACGCTTTTTGATTACATTTCCACAGTTTTGTAAAAGTTACTTTCCAAGAACAGGAAAATATCTTGTATGCTGAGGTATAAATGTGAAAAAAGGTGACCCAATGGTGACAATTGAAAGTGAAGTGAAAATATATTTTTTCGAAATTTCGTCTCCTTTCCTTTTAAACTAAAAATATAGTTTCTTTTCCAAAGCTCTTTTAATTTTTCTATTCGTAGATTAAGTCCAACTAAGAGAATCGTAAATGACCTGCGTGATCTAATACTAAGCGCTAGAAAAACTCAGCTCAGGTTTTTTTACAGTTGAAGCCACAGTGGAAGCATTCATTGTACATTTTATAGGTTTTTCATCCCAAAAATGCAAATAGATGACCACAGCAGCATAAAATGAGCGATAGTGGGTGTTCCAGATTCGCTCCCAACCTATCCTATCCTATCTTGCCATACACCTCTTATGATATAAGATTACATTAAGTTTGCGCGGATATGTGCAGCACCCAGAAGGACTTGATATAAACTCACCATTTCTTATGCCACTCGATTCAGAATTACTTTCTGATTTCATTTAAGCTTTTGTCTGTCCGTCTGTTTGTTTTGATTTTTCTTTTCAACAAAGAGGCCACGATTTTTGGAGATATTTTGATGAAATTTGGGACTCTGACATATTTTGGCCCGAGAGCCAATGCTATTGAAAATGGTTCGGATCGGATCACTTTTTCGAACACTTCTAATATAACGGCTCATTTTGAAAAGTCGTTATTAGAATAATTGCGTGGCAATGCAGGGTATTTAGTAGTGGGCCGTGGACTACTATAGTGTTTATCCTACTCCACGTATGTATTTATTTTACTGCTCTTTGTCTAATATTCCCTTTCTTCTCCTTCTAATTAGCTTTCATATAAAAATTGTTGAAATTCTATAAATTGTCTGGCGCTTTTGCGAATTTGATTTGTACCGCATTTTGGACATCAGTAGCTATTATTATGCATTAAATCGTGTGAAAACATATTTTTACATTAAAATACATTATCTTCTGCAAACAAGCCACTATAGCATCTCCAAAATTATTTACTTATTTATTTTTTTCTTTTTTAATTTTCACGCAGAAGCTTAGTTATTATTATCACTCTTCATATCGTTCGTTTACCGCAACCACAAAAATTGATTTTTATTGGGTGATTCTCGGTCCAACGGCCGGGCTATGAAACTTTACTCGCACTGTAACCGCAGCCGAAGGTTACGGATACTCAACGAAACACTGCCTTTCCATTTGCCGCAACTACATATCTTTAACACTTTTCTTTAGTACATGTGTGGATTTAACACTTTGTCTGCGTCGATAGTATGTACAGAGTTCTTTTTTTTTATTTTTTTTAGTTTTACTTTTGCTACGGGGGAGAACACCCGTCCATTTTTCTTCTCAATAAAAGGTTTATCTGATTTTGGAAATTTAAAGGGGAGAAAAGTCTTTCGCAAATATTTTTCACGTTTTAAATATAAGTTAAGATGTTTTTAAAAAATGTATGCATGTAGGTGTCTCTTGATCTTTTTTTTTTTGTAATTTTTGTATTTAAATAAGTATATTTATTTAATTTGCTCACTTCCTTCCATTTATCTTAACTTTAATGAAAAATGCTAAACACAAAGAATTTTAAAGTGTTTCTCCAGAGACTCGGCTATAGTAACTTCTATACCGTATGCACACATACATTTTAACACATTTTTAATTCAATAGACAAACCCAAATATATGCATACATACATGCATACACACACATATATATATATATATATATATACGTATATACATAACTTACATTGAAATGTAAGTTTAACTTGACTTAAGATGATGAGATTTCTCATCTACGTCTGTAAATGTAGTCGTCGTCTTTTCCTTTTTAACAACAACTTGACAGGAATAGTGTAAGTTGTTTTTCTATGCAAGTATGTGTATAGATTCATGAATCTACTAGATGATGGATGGATGTACAAACGTATATTGAAAAAAATATATGCTCGCCTCATCATCCCCTTTTGACGTCTTCACCACAATTCTGGAGATCAACGAAGTAAAAAAGATAAAAAAAAAGATGCTTAATGTTCTTTTTTCAGTTGTTACACTTTGAACAGAAACTTAAATATGAAGATGTACCATAAAGTGGCGGCGTTTAGTGTTTGGTTAGAATATATGTTTGAAAAATAAAACAGAAAAACCAGAGAAGAAGATAAAGAAGAAGAAAACCCGGGAAAACACTCGTGAAAAGTTTTATTTATCTTTTAATTTAAAGTTCATATCTGTAAGTTAAGGTAGCACGCAATAGCTTACTCAGAACGATTTTCACTAAATTATTTAGAGCAAATTAAAAAACAAGGAGAGAAAAAAAAATAATAAAAGCGAATGAAAGAAGATTATATTCAGCTTAGTGTAATTGTTTTAGCAATCACTACTATTTAGAGAAGGGACTGGCAACTGTTTCAGAAGCCACTTCCACACGAAACATCTTTAAATTTGAAAGCGTTCTTATTAAAATTCTACAACAAGATAAATGGGTTTCATCGGGTGTGCGCTTTTCCAAAATTCTGTTGTTTGCGGATGATGTGAAATTGTATGCATCTGTTAACTCCGGGACTGACCCTGATGGACTGCAAACTGATTTGGCTGTCAATCTGAATGATTGTTGTTCTGTCAACAGTGTGTCGTGTAATTTAAGTAAATGCAAGAAATGGTCCTTCTATTGGCTGTCTCTACTGCTTATTTGTTATTCTATCAACAATTATGTGCTAAAGAATGCAACTTGCAACTTTAAAGAGTTGACTCAAACTCAGTCCTCACATTGTGTTTTTCGTTAACAAGGTTAAGTCGGCTTTAGGCTTTATTAAGAGATGGGCTAAAAAATTTAATGATCCGTATATTTACAAACGTCTATACACTGCTCAGAAAAATTTAGTTGTCTTTGCTTTACGCCATGGTTTTCCGATGAATTCTTCTGTGATATGAAAACAGACTTAACCTGGCGCGACTACCGTGACTGGTTAGGAGATGGGAAATAATTGGGGTGGTTTTTATGGTTAAATTGATTCGGGGCTGAGTTTCCTCTTCTTATCTGTTAAACATGGTCCCTCATCCATGTTCCGTGTCGGCCTGTACGCCAGTATAGTTCTGTGATACTCTCCCATTGTTTAGTCTGTTCAGCTTGGAATGTAGGCTTTATAATACGAATTATTATTGCTGCGATCAGTTTGCTGATTCCGTTATTACAATTAAAAGTACACTGTCATTATAATGCACATAGTTATAAATTGAAAATGTGGTATTTAATGAGCTGTTGTGTCATGCTGGCTAATGTAGATAATTAATGCGCACTAAACGGTCGGACAGTCTCTTATGTTCTTATTATTGTTATCAATAGTAATATTAGCTTATTGTTTAGCTTTCGGCTTGTTGTGTAATTATTCTAGTTTTCGTTTGCAATTTGTTTTTGTAATCAATTTGAAATAAATGAAAAATAAACAATCAATCACACTAATAGGGGAACTCAATAATAATAAAAATAACACAAAACAATATAAAGCAGAAGCACAATAGAAGCACATGGTCGCGACGCACCATTAAACACCCTACACCATCTTATATTTATGTTACGATTTGTAAGGCGAAAGTAAGGCGTCGTGTGGGAAGTAGTCAAAAAAGTGATCCAATTTGAACCATTTTTGATAGCGTTCATCCTTCGGTCGAAATACATCGCTGTTGCAAACTTTATCCAAATATCTCAAGAATTATGGTGGAAGGACGGATAAACACGATTAGATAGAAATAGATTTAAACTCTGATTCTAAATCGATCATTATAATAAAAGATGAGTTTATTTTAAGCTCTTCTTCATATCACACACTCTCACACCTTCACTTAATTCTATTCTATGAATATCTGATTTTAGTTTAGCAAGATTACGTAGAGGACAACCTATAAGCATTTGAATGCAGTGTGTTTATAAGTGACATTAGAACAGAGCGGGTGAGTTTAAGTTTGATATTGATCGGTCGGTAAACCTTTACATTGAAATATTACGAATTATGTAACACAATTACGTACACAATTACTGTTTGCGATTGCGAATCAAAACGGGAAACGAAAACGAAGGTTCTTGTGTGCTTAAAATAACCGGACTTATCACGGACTTACAACGTCCTTGATTGACGAACGAAGATACACTGCATATGCTTGTTGCCGAGTCGAAAGACAACTTAAGACGGTAATCGTATGCACATAAGATATGAGCGAAAAAAAACAACTATAACTAGTTTAAAACGAACTCAATGCTAGTTGAAAGTTTAAGATAAACATTGTGTTTAGATGGGCACACGGATCAGATGGTTCGCATCAGCAAATATATCGCAAGTACGTGGACTTTTCGAGAAGCTAGACAAACTATTGCCTTAATATTCTCCATAGGGGGGCTACAACTATTTTTGTTATCTAGTACTAGTCCAAAAGATTGCGTAGACTTCACATAGTTAGTACGTGCATGTATACACTTAGGTGAAATAATAAAGCTCCGATAGAGAAATCCGAGAACAGGTTTTTTTTGGTAGAAATTGCATACACTAAGAAACAAAAGATCAAATAATGGTATCAAATTCCTCAGAGTTACAATTCATTCGGAACATTGAGGAGGGGAAGTAGTGACAGTGAACTAAACCATTCCAATCAAGTTAAACGTGTCAAACTCTAACAAAGGGAAGAAGAAAAAATAAAAGCATAACCTCAATTCATTGGCAATCTGCCGAAGTTAGTTAACGCGGAGATGAGAAGTGAAAAATATATAGTAGGCACAATGTACATATAATAAGTCCCTCAATAAGTTCATAGGATGACACATATAGATCTTGTTACTCTTGTTACTCTAACATATTATTTTTCGATAGTGCTAACCTTCAAATGAAATAAAATAAAAAAATGAAATGAAATAAAAAAAAAAAAAAAAAGTGTTAGATGGTTGCAAAAATTTTGATCAGTGACTTCTTTAGGTAAAACTGATAATGAAATGGGAAACACTATTGCAGCTCGAATGGGAAGTTCTGCCACACCCAGCGTGCTCACCAAACATGGCACAGCATGCCTTGGTCCGCAAAGTTGAAGAAGTGCGATAATGGGCCGCTGCCAAACCAATATAAGATACCTTTCCACATGGTATCGCCATCTTCCCAAAAATATTGAAAAATGTTGTAGACAACGATGAACCCTTTTTAATTAATGTATATTGAACCAATTTTCCACAATAAATGCCTTTTTTAAATGAAAAGATGAACAACGCTTTTGCCACCACCTGCGGTTAAAATTTAATGACATTCCCTTGTTATTGACATTCCGTTAGTGTTGGTACTTTTGTTTTTGTGAAACAATGCACTCAAAAACGCATTGCATTTCGTATGATCCGTTTCGTAAACTTTGTGACTCTCTTCGTTTTCTGTTAATTGCAGATTGAAGTGTATAAGAAAACCATCAGTTTGCTACAGGTCCCAGCTCCTATTGTTTACATTTTTTTTTATATGCATTACGAAAATGGCTAAATACAGTGAGTATAATAAAGAGTTAAGGAAAATTAAATTCAGAAAATTATGCAATCTGGATACATCCAGAGTAAAAGCTCGCATGTAACGCAGGATTTGTAGGATGCAGTCAACACTCCATGTCCAGAACAGAGTGGAACGGCTAAAGCTGTTTGCTTAGCTAACGATCAAATAGCTCTTGCTATAATCGAGCTCTTGATTAAACCGGGTAAACTAATTCACATTAAAGAATATACATCGGCAGGAGGCGCATGCGACGCTTCGGAAGCCATTCATAAAGCTGAAAATGGAAGCAGGATAGTAACATAATTTAAGCAGTCAGTAAGTAAAATTCGGTGAAGAGTTGTGATCACAATTAAATGAATGTACATCAATAGCAGACGCTAGAGCTCTAGAACAAATTGGTGCTGGTATTGGTAAACGAAGAGTTTGTAGACCTACTAAGTCTACAAATGAATTCTTCCCATTTTTTGTGAAACTTCAATTGTATTTACAATATACTTGTCAGAAAGTTCGATAATCGAAATATGCACCATCATTATTTATGATTCTCTGCCAGGATCTTGCGGGTTTGGAAGCGAAATAGCCATCGAGCTATTTTGGCACATCTTCAACTTCTGTTAATCGCTCTGCTGCTGCTCTGCTAAATATGGCTGCGTCGATCTGAATGAGTGGTAATCGGAAGGGGCGAGGGGTGAAGAATATAACAGGGGCGGTAGGACTGCCCAGCCTTGGCTAAAAATCACTTGCTTGCTTGTTTTTCAGTATTAGGACGGACGGACGTGTGGGTATTTTGAATTTAACGATTAAAATTTTGTGCTCAAATCTCGCGCAAACTACTTTCTCATTATTTCGTAGCTTACTGCAGATTCATTAATGCGTCATCATTACCATAATTTCAGCTTCATATTTTCCCAGCATGATCCAGTTAAAAACACAAGAAAACGAATTGACGTAAATTATATCTATCTTCTCAAACTGTGATATACACTGAACGACAGCTTGTAAGCAACTGAAAGTTGCATCATTCAAATGTCAATAACTAAGTTATTGATAACTGAATTTGTACTACATATATATATAAGAAAAATCTTAGTCTGCTACATTTTCGTTACATTGTTACAATTATTTATTTTTTGATTGTCGAGAATAAACACTAATATCGAGTTGAGGATCTACTTACTTACAGTAGCCTTCTTAAGCCGTGGCGAGAGTAATAAAAATCTTCCTTCGGCTTCTTGGCGTAAAATGAGATTTTATGTATATATGTACTTGCGTAATTATATTAAAATAGAGGTTAACTACTTTAGTCCTCACGAACTAACTCGAGGTTTCCAACTTACTGCAAAATGAATTCCTTTGATATTCTTTCTTAGTAGAGTTTTACAAAATCTTATTATTTTTTTTTGATCTAAAGATAATCTCTGAAATAATTAATTTTATTCATATGTATATTAATACAAGAAAATCATTCGGTTTTATTCAATATTTTTTGATTTGATTTTTACTTAAAACAATCAAAAGCCACCGGCTTCTTCTTCAGTTCTTAACTAATATGAAAAAATGCTCGGTTTTTTTTTTTTGTTTTCTCTTGACTTTTGTACAAGATTCAAATGTAAAAATGCAAAATTTAATTGAATAACATTCGTAATGAAATTGTAAACGAATTTCATTAATTGCTTTTTCCTTTTTTTGGTAATTTACTCTTTTGTTCCACTTTACTTTGCTTTGCTATACTTTGCTTGCTCTGTGCATCCATCAATTCGTGGCGAATATGTTAACCACCTCTTTCTATTTGTAACATATATATACTCTACATATATATGTATATATGTTATATTTAAAATATTAATATATGTGTATATATACCTTATATAAGCACATAGAGACTAGGATATCAAAGCTTTTGCAGTACCAGTGTGCTCTTGTATGTTTTTGTTACAATTGAAAAAAACGTAGAAAAACAAACAAAAAACAAGTAAGCAAAATACATTCGGTCGGGACAGAACCTTTTATACCCATCACCACTTACACCAAAAAAGGCCAAAGGAGGAAGAAGAACAAAATTCCCAAGCTCTTTAATATGGAGTGGGCGCAGTTGATTTCGTCTATTTTCAAAATAAAAGTTTTTGCCGTAGAGGCATGTGGGCGTGGTAGGCGTATCCTTTGAAAAGTTTAAGTCAATTCCAAATTCTTTTTTCATTTTCGCTAACGGAAGAATGTTTTCCACCACACATACTGTTAAGTTACAAAGTTGCGCAAATAGACAGATGGACAGGCGGCCCACAAATGGGCCCATGGACATCTGGCCCACAATTTGCATGCTTTATGTAGTTTTTGATGCTTGTTTCTGCACATTACGAAGGTATTCAAAAAATGATTAAATTTTGGTGCACTATAATATTGGGTAGGCGTGGTGATATTGGGTAGGCATATTTGCGCACAAATGCCATGCATGCATCGGCCATAGAATATGCGTTGAAATTTTTGTACATTTATTTTCTATAGTTTGTGAGTAATGAGCACAAAACTAATTTTTCATTCCCTTTGGAAAACAGAGGTGTTCTCAATTTAGATGGTACTGTGGGCGTGTCCTTCGACCCATTTGGCCCATTTTTAACATAAACCTGTGTGCAACCACTTTCAATGTTTTCGCCAAATTTGAAGCAGATATCTCCCTTTGTGCGTTCATAACTACGTTTAACGCAGCAACTTACACACAGATAGACAAATGGACTGACAAATGTTTTTAGAACGATTTCAATTTCATACTAGTCGATAATATGTATATTTTATATGTTCTCCAAAGCTACACTACTATGTTTTGATAAAATATTGAGTATGCGTGGCCTATTTTTCCATTTTTGTGCAGGTGCTGCGGGACCGCTCAAGGATTATAAATGAAAATTTTTATCCTTCTATCTGTGGTGATTTATAAGTAACGAACGAAAAGCCGAATTTTTTTTTTTCTCAGGTTATGTTGTACGATGATCGTGTCCTTTGACCGATTTGGTTCAGTTTCAATAACAACTTTCCATACAAGAGCTTTCAGTCTTTGCGCCAAATTTGAGGCCCTTTGCTGCATTTTTGCGTTTGCCACAGACATTGCACAGACAGGCAGGCGGACGTACTTAAATCGGTTTAAAATTTGATGCTGATCAAGAATATATATATACTTTGTGACGTCTCTGAGGCCTGCTTCTAGATGTTGCAAGTGAGTCGACAAAACGAATATACTTTTCATGCTTCTTTTACGTGAAGAAAAGCGTGTAAAGATCGAAAATATTGCATTAACCTAAGTTAACTGAAACAAAAATATCTGGTATCTACTTCTGTGACTGCTGTGTTGTTTTTGAATGAAAACTTCTTGACGTAATTGATATTCTCTGTTTAAGCCATAAATTGATACGCACAAGAAGAAATTAAGTCTTTAATCGTTTTACATTCACTAAGTAGACAAAAATAAGCATTTATTTCTTTCATTGGTTCTGCGATTTTGTTTTTGTTCCTCTTCTTTTTCTTTAAATGTAGTAATAAAGATGGAAAAATATCAAAACATTCGCCACAAATTGCGAATAATCTCCCTTTTGTTATTGTTAAGATTTTATTGTTTATACTTTGAATGATTGTTTTCATTTTCTTCATCGGCGTTTGTTTTTTTAATTGCGTTCGCCTCCCTCTCCTTTTTTTTTGTTAATTTCTTTGATGTGTTATATATATGTGTGTGTGCTTTGCGCTATGATTTATTAAGGACGCAATCTGGGTAGTTATCTTGTAATTAATTGAAGTGCCTGCATTTCAAGCAATTCTCTTTTGCGCTTGGGCTGGTGTAATGCATTCGGAATGAACGTATGTATGGTGGAGATGAGTCATATGGAAAATTGTTAGTTTTCCGATTAACAGAGGATTTAAATTAAAATTGAAAAACATTGCAAAACGTTTTACAGAACCGCATGTTATTAGATTGATTTTAGTGTAGCTTTTAAACTTTTCAAAAGAATTATTATTATGTTCAGATATGCGTTGCTTTCCATTACCTATAGAAAACTAATGAAAACGTAAGTGAGCAGTTCTAAGTTTACATCCACTAACCGTTTGTATTCCTTATTTATTTTTTCTTTTTTTTTCCTTGCGCTGCTGACTGCTTAGTTAATAATTTTGAAATTTCGACATATATATATATATATATATATATATATATAGATATATATCGAAGTCGTCGTAGAAGTTGATATAAAAAATTCAATCTCGCCTTACAAGCGACATGGGATTGCAGAGGATTGATTGCATGTATTGAAGTTACCTGCCAGTTGCTGTGTGCTCTAAGATTCGCACTAACCAAGGACTGCTTGTTGTTGTTGGAGTTACCTATGTATCCAGAGTTTTTTTGCTTGTGACACCATCTTTTGTCCGCTTGTAAGACATTCTTGTCATTTTCACACATCAAGATGCCCATAAGTTGTGTTCTTGAGCAATGTGAATAGTGGATGGTTCTACGTGTCAAAATAATATGTATCCGCTAGAGTAGCCCAGTAAGTAGGAATCGCGACTATGACGTCGCTGTTCGCTGGTTCAAATCTCAGTGCGGTAGAATGTACTTTGGTCGTAGCTACAGTGGGTGCTCGGTCAGTAAAGGTATAATCCTTATTGATTGGACAGACATCCACTTGGCTGCGGCCACCTTCCTATTTCTTTCTTTCTCTTTTCTCATTTCTTTCTGACCGTTGCCGCGTTACGCGAAATCAAGTTTTTTTTTCTATTTTTCTATGCCGTCCACTTAGATTTAAAATTTAAAAAATTCCGGAATTTGTACGCTATTCGTAAACAGAGGATAATCATTTTTACTATTTATTTTCCAACATCTATAACTGGCACAAATGTTCGCTCAAAAGATCGCCAGAAGATCTTAAAAAAACCGAGGCAAGGTACACATACCACTTAGTTACGCGATATAATAGTCGAGTTTTTGATTTATTTCACTGCAAACGTCCCCTCCGTACGAAAAATTTCGGTGCGACATACCCTTTCTTCCCAGCACTAAGAAAAATACATTATCGTACATCGATCGGCTTGCAAAGTTATTTTTGCCTTTTGAAACCACCATAATATCACATATTATTTAAAAAATGAAATCGAAGGAGATTCCCTTAAAACTTCAATTAACCTTGGGGATGGATTTAGTTACAACCTTCTCTACGTCAATTTGTCACTTGTTGTCTCTATAAAGGAGAAAATGAATCCCACAGTTCAAATATTCGCAGTTTGCATTCATATCTCAATACGATCCCCTACAAAACGAAGATAGGCTGTGAAAATACATCGAACTTTTTGAATGTGTTGTGGGTGTTTGCGGAAACACGTAAATTTTGTATTGTAGACGGGAAATTATAGAAACTCAAGAAAATTAAGAAATTGAATGCACAAAAAACAAGAAAAAACAATGTAGTGAGCCACGTCCCGCTATTAACCCTGTCCGTCACCATTTAGTTGAATACATTTTTTCATGTTTTCGGGTTTTCAAAATAATGCATTATATGGGAAGTGATCGAGAAAGTGGTCCGAAACGAACCATTTCTAATAGCGTTCATTACTGGGCCAAAATACGTCGATGTACTAAATTTTATCCAAATATTTCAAAATTGCGACCTGTAAACTGGACATAAGAAAACATGACGCACTGACGAACATCTGTCACAAGAATACAGTGCACAGAGGGCAAAAACCGACTGAAGGTGTACGGATGAAAGCTCTTACAAAATTGAAATCAATTTCATTTTAATCCCAAGGGTACAGGTGCGATCAAACTCACGTATATGTACCTTCATCTTTCATTTACTTAAAACAATCGATTATAAACCAAGTTAAAAAGTTGTAATCGGGCAAGATCGGAAATTATATTTAAATAGTCCGCAACACTTCTCTTATTATAATCGAGTCTTAAAAATTTAACGAATATTGTTTTATAGAACTATGAACCATAAAAATTTATAAACATGACATTTGAAAAAGTTCTCACATAATAGGGGACTCCAAAGGTGGGCCGCTATGATTCAAATTTAGTACATTTGAAATTTTTGTTCAAAAACAGGCATCACTTTCCGCTTATGAGGCATATCTGCAATTAAATCGAATCAGCGTACGAAAGCTTACTGTTCATGAGAATCGGAAATATATGCTCCGAAAAATAGCGCATATGTGTTAGGTTCTATCGTAGTTTTATCGTATTTAATAGACGATCGTGGGGTGCAAGAGGATTACTTTGCCCTTCGTCAGTTAACTACGACGTGCACAGTGAGTAAAGTGCACGAGAGCAGTCGAAAGAGTGGATAAAGCGCATTTAAGACATTGGATGTGGTATCAACTCCAGAAAACAAGCAACGCATAGGGTGCTTCTAAAACCTTGGGTGACCCGTTGGAAATTGAAGTTGGAAATGTTTGAACCTGTTTGGCCAACGATTGATTGCAAATTTCTTTCCAAAACTTTCACTTTCAAAGACGATCGTCGACTGCGCGATAATTTCATTCTTCAGTCCCTGGTGGAAAATGACAGACACAAAATGACACAAAACATTTTCAAATTCAAAATGTTTTATTTAAAATACGAAAACACTTTCCCATCAATCGAATCTACGTCAAACCATAGATGTGTCAAAAATGAGACGTCGCTCCTGGATAAAAGCTTATTTTTGTACAACATTTTTATTGATGAGGGAGCGTTCAGAAAAATTGTGCCTTTCCATTCAAATATTCCATATATACGCTCACGTTTACTCAGTATGCGCGAGTACTATATATCACCGATTTCTGTTGAGAAATCCAAAATTGCAAATTATTTTCATGTATTGATTATTTCAATTTTATTATGGCGGTGGTAGGTAGGTGGTAGGATGGTGCGAGCCGATCAGTTTCCAATAAACTTCTCCCTTAGTTCAAAGCACGCCAATGTATCAAAACCGATAACAGTTATTGATCTAAATCTTGGTACAAATCAGTTTTAGCATCATCTTCCAGTTAGAAATCAAATAGCACCGCCCGGTTAGTTGACGACTTCGTATGTCAGTATGTATAAAATTTAATTTAAGGCGATTGTATATCGATTTCCCAAAAAACACTTTAACTAATGCAAACTACAATGGAGTGTAAATTATGATGAGCAGGCGTTTTGGGCGCTAAAGATATTTTTCGTTTTCGCGAGCGTAAATGAAACCGTTTACACTGTACAATACTCTATAGGTGATACTCTTTTTGTTTGTATGTACACATGGGTCCTTAAGAATTTTGCGATATTGTGAAGCCCAACTCGACCGGATAATAACCTACCGATTATCAGAAGTAACCTGCGTTAATCAGAAGGAGTGATGTGTGCTGGAAACAGCGGATAGGGTATCACAGTTTAGTGATGCTAACGTCTCCTAACAGAGTCTTGTTGCAAGGGTCAGTGAAAACCGACGACATCATGAGTTTCGACATATTTGCGCCCGCTTTGCACCCCAACTGTATCAGGTGTTGTTGGTAGCGTTCTCTACTGGCACTTACATTTGGTTGGAACAAACTACAATAGACCACCACTCAGCTGACGCATCCCTGGCTTCCTAAATCGAGTCACCATGGATATTCAGCTTTTTGGTCGAGTTTAATGGTTTACTTAATCTGGATTTACTCAAACTTTTGTTATCGTAATGGAGCGGCATCAAATTTCCCGCAAGTGGGGTCCTTTCTTTTATCGAACTCGTTGCATATTCAAAGATCTGCCAATTTAGTTTGTTTAAACTTTCCTTGACAGCTTCCGCTGTACCGTAAAGCTTAGTGGCACTACATTCCACAGGATAGAGATATTTACACAAGCTCTACCACCTTACAGTAAAACTAACTAAAAGCATGCTCCGAAAATAGGGAGAACTTGTTCAATGCCCATTACTCGTAGACTCAACGAAGGAAATGTCTGTGTGTTCTGTAATAAGTGCGTGATTTTCTATAATTTTTGCTAATTTTGTAAATTACGCCTTTGAAGCATTCATTAAAAACATAAGCGATCATCGCATTGGTGATACGTTTTGTTTATAATACTCACATCGCGCTTCCAGAAACAAGTATTTATAGCCTTGTGTGTTTATTTAATTCGTTTTAAAATAAATTTATGAATCATCCGGTTAAAACATAATACAATTTAAAGAAGAGGTGAAATCGCTTCCTAATTAAATTCGTGTCTTTTATGTTAAATTAAAATTCTTGAAAAGTTTTATTGCAAATATGACAACACATTGAAGCCTTTATGAAGAGTATTTTCCGTTCGTCTTAATCTCATTCATTTTTGATTGACGTAGTTTTGCCTAAGCTAACTAACATCTAAATGATCACTTTATTGTTTTTTTTTTTTTAAATAACATAACGACCCATAAATAGGTTTTGTGTGAAATTTCGTATCTGTTTTGAAAATTATGGTTTTATTTCTTTGTGCAGTGTTATATGCACCCCATATACAGGGGCCGGTTTATAGTTGCCGATATATCGAATGAACTCAATAGCTGTCGATTATCGACCCGCTATAATGAGTAGTAAGCTTACAGCTGTCACTAAAGTATGCATTTTTCGTGCCATCGAATGAAAAAGCCCTTCAATCGTAAAACAGCCGAGGAACATGTATAATTTATGGTCGGATTTACCCGATGTCAACAGCTACAAGCCCGTCGCAGGTTTACTGGGCATTCAATATGAGAAGATTTCATGGAGATTTATATATACGTACGTTTACAAACTCGGCGATGATTTAAGGGTTTGGAAGGATCACGATAGAAGCCTTCTTTGCAATAATGACAAAATCGACCCGTAGTCGCATGACGGCAGTTTTGACAAACCCCGCCAGACACACGTCCAGATAATTTGAATAGCTCCATATTGAATCGGCATTGGCGCGCATGATTGTTGCAGTTGCAAACTGTAAAAGCAAAAGAAAAAACAAAATTAAAACAAAATGTTAATGAAAAAGTCTTCAAAAAAATATATGTACATATGTACATGTTGCTTTTCGATGTCATATTACTTTTTTTTAATCTACACTATTGCTCTGTTGATTTATTATCGATAACCAATTTGCTTTAAAGTATAAATTGCCTGCTTTTTTGCCGGCATCTGAAACGGTCAACTAAATACCGTCACAAACGCGTACTTTGGCACTACTTTCACTTTATTACTAATGATGGTTTTCGCTGAGTACTTTTTGAGGAGAGTAGGTATTAAGTGTTGAATGAATTAGCTGATCAACATCTTGATATTTATGGCGGATCATCGTGATTTCTGAAAAAATTACACATTCTTCACGTCGCAAACGAAACGATGCTTCATAATCTCCGATGTACCCATATTGGTATGAAAGATTTCGAGACGACGTGGGCCTTGAGCTTGTCGTCTAATTATTCACATAGGTGTCTGCATAGAAGGTCGGTAAACTTGCAATGCAGGACAGTGAAGCTAGTTGGCGTTAGAACTCATGGCAATGCCTGAAAAATATTTTAAGCGATGGCTACCACGACCCCATATACTTTTAACCTCTCAGCTTAAGCGAGAAAGCCACTCTGCCATATTTATATTGTGCAATGTTATTTTGGTCCCCAATAGGCGGTATTTACGCATATACAAAATTTGATTTTTTTAAATACATCTAGCATTTAAACAACGGTTGGCCAAGCATCAGCACTCTGCACCACCTAATAGAGATCTTTATTTATGTATGAATTCTCTTCACATAACCATGTTATATAGCTTTCATGGGAGCTTTTATATTGAGGGGGACTCAAAACTCGAATTGACTTAATCTACATTTATCAAAATGAATTTTCTTGTTATAAATCGTTTTATTCTTCCCGGATTTTTGTCATAGAGAACTAAAAGTTAGGCTATGGTGCCGCATCTGCATGAGTAGTCGAGTAGGCGAAGGAACGCGACAAACACCTCAATGGTCATGCATTCAAATCTCAAGTGCGGTAGACCTTTTAATACATGCGGGCGAGCATATGCTCTAAGCTATCCGTCAGTCTTTACATGCATACTTTATAAAATTATTTACAAAACGTATAGATAATAAATAAATAAATTTTCATATAAAGACTTTTTAAAAGTAAGGTGTGATACAGGGAACAAGTGTCATAGGGGCCCAATCGAATTTCTACGCAATAACGTGACATCACATTTCAAAATACATTAAATATTATGGCCCGTAGGTTAGATATATATAAAGACAGACAGATATATCGTTTCAGAAAACGATAATAAATTGACCGATGTAAAAAGTGGATCTACATCAAGTCTTCCGCTGTGTTGCATTCACCCGAATACATTTAATGTACCCTAACGTACGATAAGCTTAAAAAAATCTTGTCCTCGTTAAACGTTTTATTGTGAGTCTTTTACTATCTTTCTCAAAAAAGTTAGCTTAACTACGATGCATACCAGCAATAGCCAGCATAAGTCCTTGCAACATCACATTATTTATTTAGTTATTCTTGTATCTTACTTTGAAATGTTCTCTTAAAAGAATAACTGCAACGCAAAACTCTCTGGGACGTTTTATGCTGCCTTTCATGAAAGAAGGAGAAACTCGTAATCATCATTTTGTAGTAACTAGTACTTCAGTCAATCAGTCATCATACGACGCAATTTTAGTTTCAATTTTACCGGTAAGTATTCCTTTACACAAACTGGATATCGCCTTTGGGCGAATTCTTTATTAGGGCGAAACTAGCTGGGCTCAGGAATGTAAGAGAGGCTATAACTTGGTCCTCTTCTGTGAGAAGAGAAAATCGATCTAGGCATACCATAATTAACATGGAATCCGCTAATAATGAAAGCTCTTAGACCGGTCAGGTGTAGTCATAAGAACTATCTGACGTACGATGAAGAAATTGTTGCAATTTCTTGCTTCACTTCGCCGTTTATCATGGCGAACTGTGTTTATTCAGTGTGCCTGGTGATTTTATCTATTGTATTATGATCGTATAAAGATCTCTGTAGCAGTTGTAAACTCTTAAATTAAATTAAATTATATTTACTCTGATCTGCATTCTTTTCGTCTCTAATTATTTCTTTACTCATTTATTCCTTTCTGGTTGTCATATATAATACATTCAGCCGAATTAAAGCACACTTTTTAAGCTTAAAGGCTTAATCTATGGCATTACGGAGAAAAACATCAATCAGCAGGAACAGCAAAGTTCGGGTAAAAATTATGCAGTGCAAACTACACAAATTTAAAAACATGTTTTCTCCTTTTTTTAGGTTTGATGTACCAAGAAACGGACATAAGTCTGAGTAATCGTACCAAAAAAAACGACTGCCACAAAGCACGCTTTACCGCAGTGAAATTCGATCGCGTGAACTCCGCCTTAAGAGCCGCGGGTAAGCTCATGAACAGAACACATTTTTATTGTTCTTACAAAAACGTTACTCAATCAACGATAACGACATCCGCGGATTCGTCGCAAATTGACATGAGTGACAAAAACTTATTCGCATGAACTTGTATCGCCATTATAGAAGACCATACTCGCCCAACATATTCGCCCAACAATTCTATCACATTCGTACGATCTTAATCATGAATTGTATTTCACTACATTGTTAGTGTAGAGAAGTAAAAAATTGCAGGCTATCGCGCCGCGAATCCAACCTGGATCTTACGCCTGAAAGATGGACACCCTTACCACTAAACCGTACGATAATCAACTCTTTTCGTTTGCTTTGAGAATTTTGTGAACGACCTTGATGAGCATGCCTCGTGTGGACATGAACATGCTCCCCCATGCCACCCCAAGCAAGACATCAGACGGACAGACGCACAGACCGACAAATACGCTTAAATCGTTTCAGAAAATCATTGCGAATCGATCGGAATAATAAAAAGTGTGTATAGCTCAAGTTCTTCTAACTATTGTACACATTCGCATAACTTCATATACCCTTGTATCACAAATGGCGTACGGTGTAAATACATAAACTTCAGTAGCCTTGTTCAAACTTTGAAAGCAGAAAGGGGACAGTAAGGACACGGGACCCCATTGATTGGCTGATGCGAAATGTATTTACCTTGCAGAACCTTTGCAAGTCCCAAAATACATAAAGAAACTAAAATATCTTTCTTTGTGCTAGCGGTGCTAAAAATAAAAAAAAATTTTGTACATATATTTTTTTGAAAAAAACAATTTTTGTTTTGTGTTTTCTTTATATATAGTTTTTTCTGGTTTGTTATGGGTTTAAATCATTTAGCCACCGCGGATGTTTTGCGAGAATTCGTTTGATTTTTAAATCTAAAATAAAAGTATAAATACATGCAGCAGTATTTGAATTCGATGGTTCGATGCTGAGATTTTGGAGGAGGCGGACACAGCTGTGCTCCCTCAAAATATCAAGCTGACCAAACCAAAAAAAAAAAAAAAAAAAAAGGAAAAAGGAAAACGCATAGTTCTAAAGACAACGGAGCTTAATTTTGGCACAGTATTACATGCATGCATTAGCATGCATGCTGCTACCTCAAATGCTGAGTGTAATTGATGAATTAAATCGTAATGCATTTCAGAGCAATAACGGGAGTGGGAAATGACGCACCGCACCAAATAGAGCGACCAAAAGTATCATTGCATATATATGTTAACTGAAATTTATAAATAAAGAAAGAAACACATCATAACGAACTGTATTTACCTTACGACGAATCTTGGATACCTATCGCTCGAGATAAATAATTTTCGTTTTTCTTTTGCTATCGCGATTGGGCGAACAAACAAATCATTTGCCATCAGACAGACAGCTGACATAAGGTGTAGCTCCACTAAATTAAAAATATTAATTTTTAAATTTTTTGATTTTCTTGTTTCTCTTGGCTATCGCAGTAACGTGTGCACCCACTTCTGCAAATACAACTAGTAGCGTTTAAGTTACGTTTTAGTTCTTCGCCCAGAATATTTGACACACGGACTAAGCTGATCTACAAAGCAGGCGGAAGTCGCGAAGTTTGTTTGTCGTTTTATTGGAAATGAAATCGAAACGAAATCAGGATAACTTTGTTCTGCACAGTTGCAGGTATTTAATGTAGAAACCAGAGAGAATCTAGTAATGCAAAGTGTAAATAAATTGTGGAAAATAAAATTGTATAAAAATAAAACTCCACAGCGGATTTCAGCTGCAAAAAATTTTAAATGAAAAAGTCTTCGAAACAAATGGTTTTTAAAAATAACTTAAAGAATTTTTTTTTTTTTTTTTTTTTTATAAACAGTGTGCTGTGCAACACGAACAAAGGAAGCGACAGCATTAGCTGCTCACACAAAGACCTCACAAGAAACAGCAGCCATAATAATAATAATAACAATGACCACTTTCTTCTGATATGACACATCCGAATTTATGTGTGATTGTTGCTAAAATGCAAAAAATAAATAAATGAAAAAAAAAAAAAAACAACATTTTGTTTGCATTGAAGGCGTGTGAAGGCGTTGTTCCTCCTTTAAAGGAAAAGCTCTTTTAATCATTGCTAATGTGTATAACATTTACTAATGCATTTAATTGGGAAATGAGCGCTCGACTGAACTTGGTAAACGTTGAATTAGTTAATGCGAAACTTGTGTGTGTGTTGGGCAATCCATTAAGAACTAATTCACAATTAATATCGCATTCGTTAACAGTTACGTGCAGCTTTTGAGCACCTCTGCACTCATATATTCAGAATGGCTTGACTTGGTTTTGTTGCACAGTCAGTTGTGTCCATTGATTTGATTCCGAAATTCTCGCGGGTCCTTCAAATGAGCTAAGTCGAATAACTGGCATTAACAATTTAATCATCTTCTCCTATCCTCTGCCGCCACGATTATGTCCTCCGTGTCCAATATGACTAATGCGAAAATATAAAAGATCTTTCTCAAATCCCGGATTAACACTTTACTGTCGCGCGCAATATCTGTGCTTTTCATATGCTCAGATAAAATTGCCCGCTTTCTCTTATTTCATAAAATCTTTTATTCTCATGATGTTAATCTTAAATTATATTCATTTTATCTTTTGTAGTCCTTGCATCTTACGCCAATTATGGTGCAAGGGTGCATCAAGTTCGTGTGAATGTATGCAACACCCACAAGGATTTAAGATTAACCCACCTTTTATTACACCGATCGATTCAGAAAATGATTTGATCTAAGGCTATCTGTTCTACGAAAATCGAGCTATGAGTAACTACAGGTACTTAACGGTGGGCCGTGCGTGGTCCCCGCTAGTGGTTTTACTTGTTTTCAACTTAATATTTTTTTTTTTATTTAAAACATGATATCGTTCAAAACAGTCATCTATGTGTTGAACATTTTTGTAGGCAAAATATGATCTCCTTGCACTTTTTTTAACTGCAAAAACTGTACTTTGTCTTTGGCGTTTTATACCAGGATCGCTATTCGCAGTCATTACATGTACAGATTTTTAGATTGATTAATAGACTGATGGTAGGTAAGTGCCGGGGAAAAAACTCCGGTTAATAGGCTATCGGTCGGTTGGGTGGCGAACAGAAATGTGTGCATTGTGAAAACCATAATTATGACACACACACATCTATGCTATACGTCTTCTCTGAATATGTTTTTCTAAATAGTTATCAGCGAAAGTTTCTGGGGATTTAATTGCTCTGCGAATTTAAGATCGATTCCAATGCGTACCCAAGTGAAAGATATATTGAACGTTTCCGTTTTGATCTGAATGCAGATCCGGTTGTGAATACGAAACTGAATAAAAACTCCATTCTCTAGACAGACAGACAAGAATTATATACTTGTAGATATCCGAGCTTTTTAAAAACGAATATCATATGACGGTGCATGAAATACATACCAGATAGAGCTGTAACAAAATATGAACGCGATGGAACGCGGTTTGTGCAGCTTTCTTTTTTTTGTTAAGAGACATACATGCTTTCAAAATAAATTTATGGCTAAATTATTGCTTGTATTGTTTTTTTTCTTACATATTTTACGCTTTTACGTTCAAGACACAAAAAAAGCGACTTTGGCAAATCGTACGTATCTCTCTTGATATAAAATTTCTCCGCGGCGATTAATATGTTGTCAGTCAGTCAGTTTAAGCCGTTACGGAGAAAAATAAATGATTTTAATTAATCTAATTTTTCATATTTACATTATACACATATATATACAATTGTTTAAATGTTCGCTTAAGATTTAAAATTTCTTTTTTTTTTTGTTTGTTTTAATATGATTGATATTCTTTTCATTGTATTTTAATTTCATTTTTTAGAACTTGTTTGGATTTGTATTGCGTTTCACTTTTAAATGAATGTCATTTAACTAATCCGGCTGCCATGATGGCCTAATGTCTGACGGCGTTATAACTAAACAAAGAATAATGCGCATTTTGCTTATATGGATGGATATATAGAGCTTACTTAATATTTACTAGAGCAACTAGATTTTATACATATCTCTGGGTAGTATGTAAAGGAAGCCTCACCTCAAATATATCCTCTAAATTCTACGTTACGTTACGTTATATGTAAACTTAAATTGTTCATCTGTGCGATTATAAAAATATTAGCCATTTACATTTTCACCAGTTTCTCTCTTAACAGATTTTTATGAAATATTCTTCTTCTTTTTTTTTTTTTTTGGCTTTGATATATGACCATCTCCAATATTGTAATTTAGCTAAATCAGTTTATAAGAAGAAAGAAAGAAAGAGAAAGAAAGAAAGAGAAAGGGAGAGAGAGAGAGAGAGACAGAAAAGAGAAAAGAGAAAAAGAGATGTTTAAACCGAATCTCTCATTTCCCATTCCGCCTCGGATCTTTTTCCTTTTTAATAGCTAAAATAGTTCCGAGTCGCGTATCTGGCTATTACTGACTGCCAAAATTCAAGCAACATGAACAAATATAAGTCGTGCAAAGGAATTTTGAACGCTAGAGTTTTAACTGCTGCGAAGTCAGATATGCATATATATGTTGGGCTAGCAACTCTTCGCCCGAATGCGGCTTATCCTCAAGACTTGTCATCTATTGATTACCCTTTTTTCAAATTGACGCAATCATATTTAGCAGAGCAGTAGCTCACAAAAATTATTTGATTTGTGAAAATGAGTCGATGACTATTTCGCGTCGAAACCACGCAATTTCTATCGTGAAGGCATCCATTAGGTACTTGAATAATTTAGTAACAAGTAAGTAGCAACTTTAATTAAAGTTGAACTTTATCAAAAAAGCGGGAAGAACTGTGTTGACACACCTAACATGTTATGCCATATGGCAAACGGATTTCTGCGATTTACAAGCAAAACGATCAAATTAGTATGCGCCCCTTTTTCCAATTGTTAATAAAAGTGTAATTAAATAATTAAGTTTAGTCTTTGCACGTAAGTGTAGTTTAGTCTTTTCACTAGCAATTTGGAAAATTATGTAAATATGTATTGTGTGATGCACTCGTGTATTTATACATATGAATATGAGAAGTGCGTGTGCGTGTGCGTGTGCTGTGGGATTTTTTTTTTTTATTGAATTATGGCAGGAAGTTACAAACAAAAAGAAAAACTTAATATAGCTTTTTTTATTGGTAGCTGTAGGCAACTCTTTCAACACTAATCTTAAACAAGTTTTCTGGCTATCATTGTATACCTAGTTCTTGTAGTTATTTCCTTTGTAGGTTTGTATTTCTTTTTTGTTTCATAAAATTCTTATGCATGCTGTGCATAATTAAGAAGATATCAAGGCAGCAGAAGCGCAAACTTACGTGTTTGTATTAATACATAAGCATATTATATGTTTGCCACAGACACGTTATTTAACTTGAATAGAATATTTTTGATGGATGTTACTTGAAACTTAAACGGGGGTAATGTATAGGAGCTTCACTATACCATTTCTTATTCGCAGTAACTGATAGTAGATCACAATCGAGGATTCTCTCAAGTACATATGAATCCATGAGCCGAAAATTTTGGAATCGACATAATCATGTTCAGGATTTCTGCGCATTTGTGGTGGCTCTCTTATAGAAAGCTGAAGTGTTGATATGTACAGAGGAAATTTAATAAGGACTTAATTCTATCTATAAAAACTCTCTTCCCAATAGATCAAATATCATGCTTGCTATGAATTATCTTCAAAGGAATCGTATCACATATATTCGTATAGGAAATAGACATCCTCATGCGAACTATAAGCTCTGTCTACTCCCTATAGGCACTGTTAAAGACATTAACATGACTTTTATTTTGGTATTGGTTCGTGACACTTTTACTTCATGTAAATGATTTCATGTAAATGATCGCCTTCGGACTTTTGCAAAACTTCAATCCGTGGCTTATTGGAGTAAGGCAATGCTCCAACAGCAAGCTCACATAAGCATTTTTGGAGATTACGTGGTCGTTAAAATTTTTTCGTAATAAATAGTTTATGCCACGAGTTGTCTGCCAGTTTGCAACATTTTGTTGAAGTCACGTATCGTCCAAGTAGAAATCGTCTAATTCGTGCCATAAAAAATCAGTTGTAATGCTTCTGTAGCGTGCTTACGGCAATGACATTTTCATCTTCAAAATGAGCTCTTTAGCCCACAAACCAAACCCAAAAGTTATTATTGTACACGTGAATATCCTTTAGAAATATCAGATGTGTTTTCCCAAACACCAAAGAGACACTAATCCCTATTTGCATTTACCCAATTATGATCTTCACCCACATGCATGGAACGTAACCGGCTTCAATGTTGTCGTACTACGTTTCAACAATTTTCGTGCGCTTCACAACTATGTACGAATCGGCTGTCGACAAATATGCGCAAAGCCCAACCAATATACTGATAATCTGGAAATTGATCCATATCTCAATCAGAAGTGCGTGTTATTTATGTTTACTTTCGGAACCACAAAATGGATGACCGTATATATATATATATATATATATGTGTATGTGAACAGTATGTGATGTTCATTTGAAAAATTGACCTCAAGTGATATCCCCTTTAAGTACGAGTCACCTAAAACGGAGTGAGCATCATTTTCTTGGATTTATTACATAAGCCGTACGTACACACATAATTACCGTCAATTGCACAAATGCTAATTTGAAAAACGCCGATTTAATGTTTTCGGTTTTTTTGATAGCAAATGCGACTTTACCATTATTCTCTTAAGCCTTTGAATTTTATTTTTAGTTTGATTTTTTTCTTCTTTTTTCACTTGTTTTCGTAATTGTGCTTAGCCTAGCTCTTGCATTGTCAGCTTGTGTAATTCTTAAATGTGTACTCCCCTCCATCTTTCACTCTCTCTCTGTCGCGTCACTAAAATGTTAGTCATTGAAAAAACTCTCAATTATATTTCCATGTGTGTATGCTTTGACATTTGTATCGGTCTTAATAATCGATGTACATATCTTATTAGATATGTAATCGTAATAAATAAGCTTAACTAATTGAAATCGTATTAAGAAGAAAATGTTCGAATTTAATGTCTTTTTTGACTGAGTGTAAAATTGCCAGTGTTAGTTACTATGTTATGGCACATTTTGATTTATATAAGTAAGAAGTAAGTACCGAGAAAAGAAACATTGTATTCGACTTAGGTCGAACTTTGTAATACCTATTCTGTGCGACTTTTTGTTGTTGTCTTTCAGCGAATAAATTTCACGCCTTCTACGGCGGGTCGACTACATTTGCCGCATGAGATATGAAAATAAAACTGAAGCTTTTTATGGTAAAATGGTCGATTTTCCACCCTTCACGGTGAAAGTTGACGAATTTTGACTACGTAGATCTATTTTTTGGATACCACCGCATATGCGGATTCTCATGAAACCTGACCACTTATATGCCAAAAAGGCTTAATTGCTAATTTTTATTGTAATGAAAATTTCTTCGAGATGGTAAATAAAGAAAAAAGTGAACCAAATTTCAAACACCTGGGTCTATTTCTTGGTCCCACTCCTTAAAAGATATGTCATGAGTAGTAAGACCTTCGGAAAAAGGCTTCTTTTTTAATAATTTATGATGAAAATTAATTCATCGAAGCGTTTCAGCAAAAAAATGAACGGTAGAGAATTTGCATCACATACGTATATTTTTTTGGACCGCAACAGGTGATATCACGAAACACAAACTCTTATAGGGAGAGAAAATCTAGCCTTCCAATTGCGGGCTTTGCATGAATATAATGTGTACTTTTTGGTGTATTATTACCAAAACGAGTGACTAACTCCACCAGGCGAACTGGGAACTAATGATAGACGTTGCCCGGCCATAATGTTCTTACTTGTTTTTATATTAAATCGCTATTAAATGTTAGATCTTATTGTAGTATAGCGACGGGTACATGAAAGGGGTCTCAAAGGATTAGTTCGGACGCTTTGCATTTTTGACATCAGCGTGCTATGCTTTAATACGATTAACCAGTCACTTTTGCATTTTGTGCATGTTACATACATGCATATATAAAAGAGATAATAATTTCCCAGGAGAGTACTTCCCAGTATCATAATAATTCATATGGATTCGAAGCTATATTTACAGCTTGAACAAAGTACATCCGATCTCGTCGAACTCTTTCACGTCTTTGATTTATGGTATACAGTTATTTATGTTTGTATATGCTCACGTCCAGGTTAAATTTTAAATGTTCTGTTGTCAATGAAGCATGAAAGTACGCATGTCTGTGCAATTCTCAAAATCACAAAAACTAGGATAGTGGTGAGTGAATGTTGATGCAATTATTCCTCACAATTAACAAATTTTGCATTTTAAGTGTTTAGCTCGTGTGTTAACTCGTCAATATTGCGAGCAAGAAAACCGAGAGCCCAGAAAGTTTTTGTAAGCGAAGAAACGGAAAATGACTCAATTGTTTCTTATTGAGTAACTCTTGACATTTTGGGGTTTTCGGGCTTGTTTGAGCATTTTTTGTCCTCTCCTTCGCCTTTTTCAATTGAAGGATGTCGTTACAGTGCATATAGCGGGTCAGGTTTTAATCTCGCACCACAGATTTTACATTTTGCGCAACTTATAGAACGTGAAAGTAGTTCATGGAATTTTCCATACAGGGAGTATAGAAAGCTCCACCGTCATATATATATATAAACGACAAAATGGCAATCGAAAAAAATCGCCAAAAAAGGAATGAATGTTCTTCTATTAAATGCTTGTAATTTGTTAAAATTTTCTCAACAAAAGATAACATTAATGACATTGCGCTTACAATCTTCACGATGCGTATAGAGATTATGTCTAGGTTTTCGGTGTGTCTCAAACAGAAAGATTCAACAAAGAGTAATAACGGCGATAATAAAAAACTATTAATTCTCCACTTACAACTTTTAACGCACACACAGCGGGACACACAGCAAGGGGTATGGGCATAAAGCTGCCTAATGTTGTTGTAACACACACGATCATAATAACATAAAACGGCTACTTTTATAACTACTGTTCAGGTAAAGGAATTATAGTAAGTAAGGTTAAATAGTTGACGGTGTTCTGTTACAACAAGTGTGACCATGACGAACTGTAATGGAGTTTGTTTAACCTGCTGATATAATCTGCGGATGTCTGATATCATGCAAAATAAAATTTTCAAACTTATTCATACATACAAAGCCTGGATATAGTTCTATGTAGAGATAAAATATTTTCGATGATTTTTTTTTTTGCTTCTCAGAAAATATATGTAAAATTGCGAATCTGACGGAAGCAACTGATGCTTTTGTCCATATTTTTTAAAAAACCAGTGTAAATATATAAGAAAATTGTCGCACTTTTTATGCGGCTTATGACGAACTGTTATTAATACTTAGTCCTTAAGTCAATTATGTAAAGGTCGAAGGGTGGTTCAATAAATTAGTTGTGTGTGTGTGTCAGTTAAAAGGGATTAGGTCAACCTTTTATGTTGGGAAATATAGAACTGCAAAACAAGCAATACCCCTCCTTGTTAAATACTTGAAAAGAAGCTTTTGCTATAGCCTCATGTCGATTGGATGGCCGCTTTTCTTGAAAACTGAAGCATCTATCGAAGACGCTTGTGGAGTAGGAAGGGCAAACATATATCTCCCCGCGTTGCTTGCTGCCAACTTGCTGTTGGCAAACATGGAACCACTTATAGCAACTGCAAGCCTAGAGGCAATAAAAAGTCAGCAAAAGACGTTGGGGAAAAAGCAAGTTCACTATGGCCGCCGTCCGCTGATTCACAGAAAATATTAGAAATGTGTCATGTGGTTCTTTTAATGGGGCGTCTCGAAGGGAAGCACAAATCTCTTGTAGATCTATTGAAAATGTTGTTACTTTTCGAGTAATCCTTTGAAACTTATATCTGTGATATGTATGTATGTATGTATGTATGTATGTATGTATGTATGTATGGAAATTATAAATTATTCTCGGTGCTCGTTCGCTCGGTGCTGCGCGGTGCAGAGGCAATAACTTCAACCAAATTTCATCTCCATTGAAATGTTACGTGGATTAGGCAGACAGATATCATGATCAATGAGATAAACATTTCTGGTGCACGACTTAATAATTGCGTCAATATAGATTACAAATTGTATACCAAATGAAAAATTAAATATTTATCTCAACTAAGTAATCCCCAGTTATTTTTATTTTTAAAAAGCTTGATCAGTTGATCTCAGATAACAGCCAACCAATACCGATCTGGAATTGGTATGAATCAGAGTTATTTGAAAAAAAAAAAAAAAAAAAACAAAACAAGAACTGAACGATTTTACATACGTTTTGCTTTAAATGGCAGATAGATATTCATATTCGCATTAAGGCAGAACAATTTTCTTACTTGGCTTTTTATGATAAAAGAAAACTTTCAAAAATAGAAAAGATTTTGTTTATTTTTTATTTTTTATTTCATTTTTTTAATTCTTAGCACAAGCAACGAAAGAATAGTGGATTTATAAACAATAATCTAAAACGTGATTAAACAATATACACGTTTATGTTTGAACTCATCCTTAAACTTTGCTTGACTTTTGTGTAGCAGTCGTCGTTTGTAGATATGTGCTCAACAATTCTTTACACAAATATCTACATTTAACTTGTTTAACATTCAAATCTAGATTTTAGAATATATTTACCGTTCAAACTGAAAAGCTAAATACGTATTCCTGCCATTTCCATACTAGGCATCATTTATATGTGCTTGTGTGTCTCCTCTGTTCCATTTATCCATAAACCAATAAACATTTTCCACATTTAGCCGAAATAATCGCTATAAAGAAATCGCTGTTTTCTCTGGCGTCTACTGTTGGCATACGAAGAGTAATAGTTACAGATTTTTGCAGTGCAACATTTTTTCATTGCAACCATCGCATGGGGTTCATTACATATGTCAAATATTTATAACGCATAAAAACGCGCATTGAAGATTATCCGAAGTATACATGTTTTTAATTAAACGTGAATTAGTGACCTGTCAAGCCATTACATTTTGCGCTGTGCGCGTTTTCATGCCGAAAACATGACTATTACGTCGAAGCTTTGTTCCGGGGGATTTGGAGACCAAAATTGGTCTTAAATTCTTTAATTTCATTACACTTATGGTATAGGGTATATTAAGTTGCCTGACATGCATACAAAATGCAGAAGGGCTATTCTAGGGTTTCTATTACACCTTTTGTTACGTCCATTTTTGAGATATTTTGATGAATTTTTGGCACATTTGGAAGTATTTTAGCTCAAAGAGGAGCTCTATTGAAAATGGATCGGATCAGACCACTCCACATATAACAGCTTATTTTGAAAATTCGTTACATAAATAACTGCATGAGTGTTGTATGGTGTTGGGTATTTAGTGGTCCGCTGCGGCCGACTATAACGTTTTACCTCAAAAATCAGTTAAAGCCGCGTATATATATACGATCTTTGATATTGAAAACACAATCGGTGATGGACTGGATTTAGCGCTATGACAAAATTGTACTACGCATCATGGGATCCGCATATTTTTTCGCTGTTTGCAATGAATTTTTAGCATCCATTAAGAGAAAGCATGTATGAAAATATATTTGTTAATTAGATGCGTGTCAGCGGACAGATCGACTTCTTACAATGATAGTAATAATAACAATAAAATTATTGTAATAATAATAACAATAACAAAAATAATATTAACATAATGAATAAAAACTTATGGTTAATTAACGCCGTTTATTGTCGGAAACAGAAAGATTTCTAATTGCTATATAAGATCAAGTGATATGCGCAAGAAATGATCAGAAAGCGGTAATAAAAGATCCCATGGATTCAAATGATGGATAGATTGCAAGTACGTTTGCCAAAGAGCAGAAACTTTAAAACATAACACATAAGTGGGCACATATTTTGCATTTGTTGGGCTTATTCAGCCATTACGGTATACAAGCAGGCCGCTTATCTTGTCTTAACTATAAATTAATTTGATATCAATTTCACAATAGTAATAATAATGACCACCATATCGTGACATCTACCGCAATTAATTCAGAATTAACGGTTACCTTGTCGCCTTCTACTTTCCAAGTTCTTTTATTTGATAACCATATCGCTGGTATTATTAAGAAAAAATTAATCCACCAGATCGCGCTGTCTACCATGTTCGTTTTAGAATTAACCCATTATTAGAGGGATAATATATTTTCATTTGAGGAGTGTGCAAAGTAGTTTTAAACATGCTGTCTTGTTTGCGTCATGATAATTAAGCATAAAACCGCAGAAAAGTGAAAAAGAGAAAATTTAATTATCTGTAACTTTGTGTGGGCATGGCCGCTTGTTTCCATTTTTGCACGTAAAGAGAAGACTGCTTCGTAAAGTAAATTTGGGAAATTTTAGCCTTCTAAAAAAACGGAATGGATTTCATTCAGTTTACACTCCACTGCGCGCTTCTGCTCTCACCAATTTGGTTCATTTTGAATACCAACCCGCGTGCAGAAACTTTGAATGTTTGTACTAAATTTGAAGTCGCCATCTTGATTTTTGTTTTCGAAGAGGAGAGTGCCAACAACACACACCACACAGACGCACAGACGGACAGATATCGCTAAATCAATTCAAAATTTCAAGCTGATCAAGGATATATATACTTTGTAGGGTCTCTGAAGCTTCCTTTTGGATGTTACACACATTCTGGAACACAAAGAAATGAGTACATCCACGTCTTACAGTGGTGCGTATAACCATAACACCAATGACAGCAGCAAACTTATGGTAATTTGTATTGAACATTCATACATATATATAATATATATTTATATGATCACCTAACAGCAAGGGAGGGCAATTCATTCTATGATGCGTGGGCTATTAACATTTTGATGCGGCTTAGCGAATCAGAAACGGATTATAAATGATAATAATCATAAGTATTCTTGCAACCAATGTAAAATGTGTTAAAACGTTCGTAGTGAAAGTTATAGAATCCTAAGTTAACTAGATTATAGTGGCTGGATACTCGGTGCGGAATATTAGTGATAATATCCTTAGCATAAACAGGTGCGTTGAGATTTAATCAGTAACGAATTTAACCGCAAGGCCAACTTCAAGTGCAAGCCCTCGGGATTAATCAATTTTAGATGGTTAGCATATGGAGGCATATTACAACTGAGCTTCTACCTCAAAGGCATATATGAGTAATTGTTTTCGCAAAGACTCTATCACATCAATATCACATTCATAGCCTGGAAATTACACTATTGACGCATATTTTAGAATTGATTTCACTGGCGCAATGAACAGAGTTTCTGTAGTAAAGGGTAAAGTATATAAGCACAGGCATGCTCTTTTAGGAAAACAATTCATTTTGGTGTTCTAATACGAAGTCCGTACGGAGTTAAAATAGACATTCGGTATTACAAAGTATAACCCAGAAAATGTGATAGAAAATGTGATGGGATAGAAACATTTTAAATGAAATGTTCTTAGGCCACAATGGGGTACACATTGTGATGGTTGACAAAAAGGGGAACAACGTGCATCTTGCTGATGTATTTGCATCAAACGATATATAACTGAAAGTACTCAGAAAAAAAAATACCTAAAACTGATAATACCAATAAAGCACCAGTCGAATCTTGAAAGCAAAAATAGCAACGATACTAATATCGTTCATAGGCATTGTATCACGAACTATAAAAAAATCAGATTGAATTCAAAAATTTACAAACAAATGAAATGGATCTGATAATAAT
Source organism: Glossina morsitans morsitans (assembly GCA_001077435.1). Taxonomy (NCBI): domain Eukaryota; kingdom Metazoa; phylum Arthropoda; class Insecta; order Diptera; family Glossinidae; genus Glossina; species Glossina morsitans. The sequence goes on from CCAG010014622.1 coordinate 59,049, forward strand.
ACAGATCTGTGCAATCGTAAGGCGGTTCATGGAGATGTCTCCGAATAAACAATTCAGCAACAATATTTATATATTATATACGTTAACGCTTTGAATTGTCCAATCCCATATATATTATAAGCAGCTATAAATAACGTTTCATTTTTACGTAGAAAGTGAGTATAAAGAAAATACTAATGAAAACAAGTGAAAAGACTATAGTGGACCGCTGCCCATCACTAAATATCCTACGTCCCAGTCTAAATTTAATCATATGACGACTATATGGGAATGGTATATTAAAGTACACGAGCCGTAGCGCTCGTTCGCCTCGGAGAGTTACGCTTTATGGGATACGTGATAGGGAATTCTAAGTGTTGGAAAGAGAACGACGAAATTAGTATAACGAAATCTTCTGTAGTGAGTACAATAATAATAAGCTTTGTTGCGTTTTTAAGGAGCAACAAGAAAGGTTGAAAAGTGTCCGTATGTATTTTGGTCGGTGTTGGTGTGAAAGCCTCGCAAACCAAATAAATGTACAATAATTCAAAAGGCAACCTTAACATATATCCAAGATCATGAATAGTATTCACACTTGAATGCAGCTACAAAAAGCGAATATTTATTTAATTTCTCGGAATTTTTATGCAAGTTTCTCTTTAGTATTTATTATCTGGTATTGTCGTTCATACGTCCCTTTGACGACGTTGTGAGATAGTAGAACGTATAGTAAGTGTGCAAATCCTTTCATTGTTATCCGTAAGATTTTGATTTAACATAATTTCGTTTGATGGGCGGTCTGTTGTAATAGTAGTGTGTTCACACACACACACACACACACACAAACACACAAACAACGTTTAATTATAAAATGCACATCACGGGTAAGTGTTTTTAAAGTAACTGTCTAGGTGTTTTAATGTCGGCCAAAGCCGAACACGTAGGGCATTCTTCGTCCTTCTTCTGTTTGTTTATTTTATCCAGACTAAAACAAACTCATTATTGATTTCTTGGTTAAAACTTTAAGATTTAAACTTCTCGCTTCAATACACTCATTTTTTTTAGTTATTTGCATCGTATTAAGCGTTGGGAAGTGACATAGTTATTTATTGTCATGAATGGTGTTCCAAAATTAATTGATATAAAATTTTCCATTTTTGTGTCCGATGCCATAGAATAATTTCGAATTATTTATGGTCTCAAGTTAAGTGACATGTAGCGTCAGTAATGCAACGCAACGTGTCACCCCCTCTAGAAGACAAGCCGTACGATTATTGCAACAAATACGTAGCCAACGTATTATGATGTGATAGGGAGTGACATTCAAGTTTATATGACTTGGAAAACTATTGATCTTTTGATGATTTTCTTTTTTTCTGTTTAATTGAACGTTGAGTCGAAAGCGAGAGCATCATTTCTTCAATGTTTCGGCTCAGACAAAATTTAAATTTCGTTAATTTGTTAAATGCAACTTGCCAGGTTAGTTTGGAACACCCTATTTTTACACTGCCTGCACTTAGTTAATACTCTACTGATATTCCCATGCCTCTATTGCGGCAATAACGTGCAACCATGTTTATAGATTATTGCCATTAAAAGCACATTTTCATAAAATATTTATGCTTTTACGTTTTATGCATTTTCGGTACTTTGCAAGAAACGACAACAGCAGCTTGACAAATTGCGATCGTTTTAAATATACGAACAAACACCTCTGACTTATACAAATGCGAACGCGTACGTTAACGTGTAAATAATTTTCGCAATACGTTCACATTCTCGCATAATTCTATGCAGGAAAATTACCTAAAACAAAAACAAAATGTAATAAGACAAATATTGCTTTACATTTCAGAAAAAGCTTTCTCTTAATAACGGCGCAAAACATGGCGCATGGATTACCTTACCACCTTAAATTCAAAGACAGACAGACAGACAGACAGACAGACAGACAGACAGACGACAAAATCGACTGATCATTGTATGCTGATTAAAAGTGTTTTTAACGTTTTGTCTACTTTTAGGTGTTACGAACGGGATAATAAACCATTCACATAACTCAGCCTTGGTTGGTGGCAACTTTTAAAATTAATTTTACTTTCAATAGTCTACCCGTGTACGTACTATGTACTATACACATGGTGGGCTCTTGTGCTCTAAATTTGAAACGTTTTCACTCTGGGCTTTATTTTAAAGAAGCTCGCTTTCGATTGCCTACAATTTTGTTTTAGACGTACGCTGACAGCGTACGACATCTTCCACATGAGATTCATAAAATGAAATACTTGAAGAGAAAAGGCCAGCAGGGATATGGTTTTCTTCATTGTGGGCAGTCCGGTTTATTCGCCGATATCGCGTTTAAGTCAATCAGAAGAATAGGAGCGGAAATTGCAAATGCTTCGAAATAATTCCAGATTCTGCTTACCTTAATTACAAAGGATTGTGCCAAAAATTTGGCTTCAACTTTTGGAAAGTAACAAAAATATCACCGTCAAAAATCCCATCGGACACCAAACGATATGTGCCGGTAGTTAAAAATTCCCGTTCTTACAAAATGTAGAACATGATGTATGGATTGTTATTTGTACTGAACAAAGGAAAGAGTCCAAGGGGCTCTTTCAAAAGAGTTCCATCTCAAGAATTCTGTAACATATTTTCGGCTGAAATTTGAAAGGTGAAATTATAAAACTAAAAGCACTAAAGATCATTTTCGACGATTACGAGTGGAAAACCTGCCGGAATCCCTTTCGATTGCAGAACGTTGTGCCTGCTAAAGTGGATTCTGCAACGTCTTCGATTGAAAATCTCCCGGATTCAGGTAAAAAGATATCACAAGATTATTTGCATGAGGAATACATAATTGATTAATAAAGCGGTCAAAAATTGTTGTCAGCAAACTGACTTAATTAAGTTTCCAATAATATCACATTCTTCATATCAGAACTTAAGTATTTATTCCCAAAATTTTATCACCTCAGCAGAACATAGAATCATAACGAAAGATTCACTGTAAATAGATACAAATAGCAACTGCAGCATTTCAGCAGCAGTTCATTTAAGCATTCAAAGTTTATTTTAAAGGGAAAGGATTAATATACTTATCCCCTATCTCGCAGTACTCGATGGAACATAATTATGATAATAATTTCGTTAATGTCATCCCAAATATTGCTTGCATTTATTTGCTATTGTGTATCACCGATTGCACTTGAATGCCCATTTATTTTTTTTATTTTCTAGTATTATGAAGAATCGTGTCTTCAGTTACCAAAAATCGTTGCTAGTTGATTTTCACAGTTGCGGTAGTTCATTTCGTGATATAACAACAACGCGCATCAAAGAGCCACGTTATTTTTTTCAACTCAATTGTCAATTTTATATGTTTTTGCTTTTATTCAGGAAGCTGTGCTTGTTTCTCGTTACAATTATCAATAAGAGTAAGTGAGTTCGCAATATTTAGTTTCTTGATGGCGGCAGTTTCTTGAGTGCGGACGAATATCGTCTATCTTTTCATTTAGAGTCTGCGTAAGCTGCTGCCGATTTCGAAACAAGATTTAACACAATGTTCTGCAAGATGCTAAATAAAACTGAGATCTTATGCTGTAGGCAAATGAAGTTTAAATAACGCAATTTTTATAAGCCTTGAATAAATCGTTTCCTGATTACAGACATAAGTTCGTATTTACCGTGTATTTCTACATTTTTTATCTATAGATAAAATCGCTACGCACTTGCATCATCCCCATCCATATGCATAAAGCTTGTTTATTATCAAAATTTTCCGGCAAATTCTTTCAGTAGCACGCTATTGGAACACCCCTACACCCTATACTAGTCGTAGTCCAAGGATATGTTTAGTTAGTGCGCAACACCTGGAAGGACTTAAGACCGATCTATCTCTTATTACACCCACCTAAACTTGTCAGTCCGTCTTTCTGTCCGTTCGTCTAATGTCGGTCAATGTATTTTTGCGTTCAACCTACATGTCTCAGTTTGTGAGATATTTTGCCTACATTTGGTACAATCACCTGTTTTAGCACAAGGACGAACGCTAGTAAAAACAGTTCGGAACGGTCCACTTTTTTGACCACTGCCCACATTGTACTTTCAAAATTTTGTAACAATTTAATGTTCAATATCTAATGGTGAAAACTAGTTCATAACAGTAAATTGGCAGGGGAATCAATCTTGCTAAGTTCTTGGGATCACCGCGTATAAGGATTCTCAGGAAATGTAAATCCTTATACGCCAAAACGGCCTGCTTATTACTATTTCACGATGAAAATTCGTAATAAAAATTGAATGAATCAAATTTGGTCCACCTGTGTCTATTTCTTGGACACAACTCCATTTTCCATGCATGTTCATGAGCCCATTGTCAAAACCTTCATCACAGTGAATTCGTCCTTCGCTTAAACCTATCTCTAAACTGGTATAAAACTGGTTTCGTCAATATTTGTTTTTTATGGGATTCTTTACAACATTTTTATATCGGTGTTTGTGACAGGACATTATGATCATAGTCTTTCTACAACATTTTCAATATGAGATTTCATTACAATCATGAAATTTGAGATAAATTTTGCTCGCTCCATACCTTTCCAATGATCGAAGTCGAAAATACTGATTCCAACCCAAACGAAGTTGGAAATTAATTCATGATTTGCTCCAGGAATCGCTAGCACAGAGCTAGTTTCAGGTCTATCAATATAGATTAAGCGAAATTTTAATACCAAAGTCTTCTTCTTCTTATTTGCGATAAGTGTGCGCATACGGATAAGAGTATTAATTCACTTACTTGTTAATAGCAACCAATGATTGTCGGAAATGCTTTTAAAACTTTGGAATCTTCTTTAAAGTTCTGTTTAATTTGAAGTAAAAGGTAAGGGGAAAATTCCTAGATGGCCTCAAATTCGAGTAATGTTGGTACAAAATTAATAACAGCGATGTCCCTTTGACGAAGACGGTAATGTAACGCAGACTTGTAAAAAAATTCACAATGAAAAAAATATTGAAAAGTATATTAGGTACAAATATGTTATATAATGAATGTTGAAAAGCGATGATTGCGATATCATGGCGATGTAAGCAAAAAAAAATCTGCCTTCGAGTTTAGAATTGATTCCAGTATAACGGGGTGAGTGGCGTCTACCTGTGCATGTGTCTTTAACTTACGGTAATTAATAATGAAGAGCTTGACCACTTAGGAATGCTCCAGCTCAAGCATTCTATCTAATATACAGCCGAATACGTAGGATGTCGGGATAGTGTATGTCAGGAACACTGCTATTATGGAATTTACTATTTTATTGTGATATCGTGGTAAGATATTGTAAGACAAGAAAAATGGAATTAAAGTAGATTTGTTGTGGAAATTATTGAATCAAGCTTTAGTATAAACAGAGATAACAGAGATAAGAGAATGTTGTGTATAGAATTATCGTTTATACCAGGTTGAGAATGCCTGGTTGGTATATATTTTGTAATGGTCCCAGTATAGCGATTATAGGTTGGGTCGTAACCGTTAATCGATCGATAGGACAGTCCGTAGTCCGCTGTAAAGAGTTAAGTGCCTGTAACTCCTTACGGCAAAAATACTTGGGCTATAGGAACGCATCAAATCTTCAAATTTGCAACCAACTTTTTGATAAAGAGTCTGGCACCTTGCAGATAATTCAGCGAAGTCTTATGGCAATGAAGAGTAGTGTAGAGTGTAGACGTTGCTACAATAAGAGTACGATATAGTTATTATCAGAAAATAATGAACACTTTGCTCATTGCAATGCAAGTTTATGGCGAGTATAAGAAACTAAGCGCAAGCGTAAGGCGCTTGCAACATTTCGCTTGTTTTCCTTTTCCAGGGTATATTTTGCATTTTAATTGCTTTAGTAACAAACTCTATAACTTTTATGTTTTCCCTATGGATTTGTTTATATGTAAAATATGTAAAGACTTATTCTTTGCGCTTTGTGAAGATTGAAAATTTTGGTAAAAACGTATAAAAAATTATAGAGAACTTTATAGATAAGCTTTAATAATAAGTTTTGTACACCTTTTTTCTTTTGTTTATGTTTGTAAATGTTAGATTTATTTTTAAGCAATCTATGGCTGCATTGTGAGTAGCGTTGGAAACGACATATATATTTATATGAAGAACGTACACGAAAAGCCTTAAGATACAAAGACTTGTGAAAAATTGATAGTGAATGTAATGTACACTTAATAATACTTTGACTGCCTTTACTTTTTGTTAGTGCATGCTGTTTGTGTGTATGTGTGTGTATGTGTGTGTGTGTGTGTGTGTGTTATGAGTATTAAATGTCATTTTAATGATCATATATCATCAAACATACGCAAACAAAGAAAATATTCGTGAGCATAAGATGTTAAGTTGATATTGTCAATAGTGTTTCTTTTATTTTGTGTAAGCGATGATTTGTGACTAAGTCGACGAGCACAGTGGGCGAGGGAGTAATGTGAAAATGTTTACTTGCAATTTTTCTAATCTTTTATCTGCTCTTGTTGCAGTACACAAAAAGGAATTACACGCTTGACCCACATTAAAATATATATCTTCTATGGGAGGGCAGATAACTTTGTCACTGCATATGCAGAACCTACATTAATTTGCTCGATCATTGTGAGCTTTAAATTAGCAAAGATAGATATTTTACACTTAGGTCGGCGTTGAGATCGAAATAATTTAATGGTGAACTTATTTCAAACTTAAGAATAATTCCCGCAATTAAAAAGGATATGAGGCTATCGAAAAGGAGGCTTTAAGAGATTCTAAGTCAAGATTCTCAATTCGACGATGAAATGTTAAACAACTTTGGATATATAATTAATATCATGAATGGTGGGCAATACCATTGCAAAAATTTTGATATGACATTCATTTTGAATCCCTACGCGGGGTCTCCCATGTAGCTTACCGTGAAAACGATCTTAACCAATTCACTGAAATGATTACAAGTAATATAAAGTGTTTGTGTGACGGTGGGTGTCTAAGATTCGCCACAAATTGCGTAAAATATTCATGTTTGCCATTGACTTGTTTTCTAATATATATTGGCCTAACGCACACTTTTGCATGGCTGAGCTAAAAACCTAATAGAAGATATAACGTGGGATTTAAGGGATTTAAGTACATTTATGTGAAATAATGAAAGCAACTAAAGGAATAAATTTGTTTTGTTATCTCATGAAAGACCACTTTTAACTTTTTACCCCATTGTGAACTGATTGCAGATAAAACACGACATTAGACAATAAAGTGAAGATGTTTGATATTACGGATGATATTAGGAAAATGTACTAAATACAAAAAGAGGAATAAATGAATACAACGTAGAAAGGAAAGTTTCTAATTAAGTAATATGTGGAAGGCATTGCTTGTTAAGAAATAAATAAATAAATTTATGTACGCTTTTGGGTGTAAACTTTGATATATACTCCCTTAAACTATTTTGTGAGATGTAAGGTGTTCGATATGAGTGTATCACTTGACCGGTCAAGAGCATTTTCACATACAGCTTTTAGGTAATCGCGAAGTACGCAACGAATTTGCATTAATTTTATTAAAAGTTCGACATTTTGCTTTCTCTGAAAATGATACGCCGAAAGAGGATGCTGGCGATTCTAATCTTGAAGGAATTCGGAAATTTTTAATTAATTGTTATTAAATTATTGCTATATAAACGCCTAACTCACATAAGATTATGAATTAATGAAGTTGCCCTCTTCTGTTGTACTGTTCTGCTGTCGACGACTATGTTTTTGCCTCAGATCTCTTCGGCTAATTTTATTCGTAAATGAAACAAGCAAAAACACTATATTGGAACGTGGCCCACCATTAAATACCCAATACGACTTTACATAACAGAGTTATTCATATAGCGGCTTTTTAAAGTAATGTGTTAAATGGGACATTGTCGAAAAAGTGGCCCGACCCAGACCAATTTCAATAGCGTTCGTCGTTGGGCCAAAACATGTCGGGGTATAAAATTTCATCAAAATTTTTCAAAAATTGTAGAAAACTTGTAAGTTGTACACAAGAAAACAAGATGGACGGACGAATAGCCCAACAGAAGGGCAGACAAGTTTAAAGCGATTTAGAAAGCGATTCTAAACTGATCGGCATAATAATAGGCGGGTCTATCTCATGTCTTTTTGGGTATTGCATACATCGGCACAAACTTAGTAAACTCTTGCACTACAACGCACGCTTTTAAAATTCGCTTACAAAACATGTTTACCCTAATTGAAAAACGAAAACTTCAAAATTCTGAAATGAAAAACTTAAATTCCAACAAACGCTATTCAATATCCGATGGGATGTGGGTAATCGGCGTGGATATAAAATTCCATTTAAATATTTATTACTGCTGCCGCGTTGAGTTTAAATTATAACCGGTCGTCTGCAGCGGCCTGCAACTACCAAAACTACCAAAAGTTTAAAAGGTATCAAAATTTGCTTAAAGGAGAAAATAATTTTCTTATTTATTTATTATATACGTTACATGCAGACTGTGCATGTATTTTAAAAGCGAGTATCTATAAAGTGCAGAAAGCGCCTACTAACAACACTACGGGATGTATCGAGTGTGTTTAGATTTATGCAAGAACTTAATCAATTCAGAAAATCATTTCAGTATTATCAAATAGAGTGTCCGTCCGACCGTTTGAGCGCCGGCCTATTTGTGGCTACAAATGTACAGTTTGCAGTTTTTGGGGCTTTTTATTGAAATTTGCTGCACTGACATGTTCTGGCGTAAAAACGAGTCCAATCCGTTTTTATGATAACTTTACGTATAATTCCCTTGTATGCAAAAACAACAATAATATAAATGTCGAGTTGTTACAATTTATTAAGCTCTTAAGTTTGTGTTGTATTTGGCGAAGTGACGTGCGGTACTCGTCCGTCCTTCTAGAACAATTAAAACGGTGTTATTTAACCTTATTTGTTTTATATCAGAGGAGACAAGAGCTACCAATCCATATTTTGCTTTCCTTTTCCTTTCTCTACTGCCGCCGTAGGTCAGTTAAATGTTTCAAATTATACTGTTGTCCGTTCATCAAAAGAGTTTATGTTGCATTTATAACAATCATCACGTGTATAACTTTTAGGCGGTGCGATATTATACTATGAGATATGACCTCTCGGAGCATTATGTGTCCCATCTTGTATTTATATTATGGCTTTTACTAATTACGATATATGTTCAAGTAGGGTATCAAATGTTTTGATTTAAGCCAAACATAATTTTCGTGCTTGTAATTTTGTTTTTTTTTCATGCCTTAGAAGTGTCTAAACTCATCTTGTCTTTTACTTTACGGCTCTTAAAAAAAAAAAGCAAGTTAGCACTCTGGTAGTGCATGCGTAAAACTTAATTAAGAAGATTCTGCTCCTATACTTGGTTCAGCAAAGTAAGCACAATTTTCCGAGCAAATTCAACCTACAAATATTGTAAATTATGGCACGAGAAGCTTCCTAACACACATATTTGCTTGTAGCCATAATTATAAAAACTACATTGGCGTTGGGCGTTGGGTATCCTATATTTGTTTGCCTTGCAAAAGCGGATTCTTACAGTATGTTAAGTTCGTCACAGCACTGCACTTATAATATGCGCACACGAACGTATAAAATAAACACCATTAATACTTTGTGGGAATGTGTAACCAAAATTAACTTAGTCTGCTCCTCTGCCTGTTATTTGAATTTCCAAAGTTTGGTAATTCAATGTCGTAGCAAACACGATTCAAATTATTCGAAAATGAAAAAAGGACCAATAAACGCTATTAACATATTTATTATCCTATTGTCTCGTTATATAATGTAACAAGTAAAAACACTATAGCGAGACAGGCCCATCATGAAATGCCTTACACCACTTCGCTTATAACAGTTATTTACATGAGGACTTTTCAAAATAAGGCGTTGATTGAAAAGTGGTCGAATAAGTTATCTGATTGGAGCATTCGTCCTCTGGCCAAAACAAGTGGTGGTATCAAATTTCATCAAAATATGTCAAAAATTGTAACACGCAGGTTGAACACAAGAAAACAAGACAGACGGACGGATGTACGAGTAGACAGAGAGAGAAGCTTCGACCGATTTAGAAAGGGATTTTGATTCGCTCGGTTTAATAAAAGCCGGATCTATCTCAAGTCCTTCGGCATATTCCATATATTCATATTTAATATACCCTTGCACCCCGAGTAGTGCGGGATATGGAAAAAATAATATGATGTTGACACTCATCGCCTAACTTATAAGGATAACTGATGGGGTCTTGTAACAAAATTATCGTTCTACGCGAGAGGCAAATATTGGAGTCTAAGAAACGAAAGCGGATTTTTTCTATCCTCTGAGAAGAATGCGTGATGCGATAGAAATAATTTCGTCTTTAGGCATTACAGGTTCCATTAAATTTTCACATTCATAGCACTTTTTAGCTTCCATCATCAAATTTTTTCCTATTTGGAGAAACACATAACAAAAATTTCTTTCTCGTAAACAACGCTACGCCTTTTACGTTCGCACCTAATCGGCACATTATTATTTAGTGTGTACTATGGCGTGAATTGCATTCCATTTTTCGATTATTTATACGTTATGCATAAACGTATTGCGAAATGTTGAAACGTTCTCATGAAAGCTTGGCTATAAAAAACGGGCAAATAATTGCCTCTTATTTGCTAACTTCAAATTTATCTGTGTTTACTTCTGCAATAACTTGTGAACAAACGCATTGCGTAATTAGGGCTAGAAATGTTTACGAATAAATTTCGAGTTCTATTTTCTTTTTATCGGTCGATACGTATGCGTATAATGTTATTTAAGTAAGGCAAACTGAAGCTTTTTTTATTTTTTTTTTTGTGAGTTGAACATGAAGCTTTCAATGAAAGGCGGTCGACTGTTTGTAAATGGAAAAAATTATTTATATTGTTACGAAAATTCCAAATCCAGTTAATGCTGCTAATGCTAATTGATTTTCCCAAGTAATAAATTCCTTAGTGCATATCCAGGGCGCGTCATGCAGCTGCCGGCCGAGGAAAACGATTAGCAGAAAAGCAGGTTAACGGATTAAAAATGAAGCCATGAAGTTAGGTAATAGTAACATGCTTGTAAAAATGTATGTAAGTAGACTATTTGCGGAAGGCAGTTGAGTCGTACGAGAACATTTGAGTAAGACAAGAATACTAAAGTTGAGAGGTCGAGACTATTGCCAAAGTAAAATGTAAATATTCCTAACCTTATAGAATAGATTGTAAATAAAGAAACTTAGAGTTAACAAAACTCTGAAGTGCATTTGTCTTGAAAATAATATCCACGGTCTACTGATACGGACCGTATCGAGATTAGCGGAAGTTTCTAATAAAACTATAATCGAAGATTTTAAATTCGCTTTTCAAATGTTTCTCTAATTCTAAGACTTTGTCTTGTAAGGTTATCTAGTTGGCTTTTAACACTAGAACTGCCGACGTTTTGCAAATACCTATTTCTACCAAAGGGAATCCTTTTGATTCTCCATCCGGTTTCGGAAAATTGCATGCGGTACAAGCAAGATCGAAATTGAAAAAGGATCAAAATGACGTAGGCGGTAGTTCTTGTGTTAATCAGCGCATTGTTACAATAATAATAATAATAACAATAATGTTAGTAAAATAAATAAATAAATAAATTTGATTTCTTATACTCGATTTTGAAAGTAAACGTGGCACGGCCCTATCATTTTAGTACGTAAATGGATTTCGCGCCAGCAGGGAAATAAATGATTGCTAATCTTAGCGATAACGGAACTGTATATAACAAATCACGCTGTCGTGAAAAAAGAACAAGTAAGTATATTATAGTCGGACAAGGGCGACCTTTGCATACCCTATACCACTTCGCTCACATCAATAATTACACATTACACATTTTCATGGAAAGGCATACGCTTTATGAAAGCCCGCATATTGGTGTAAGGATGTAAAAAAGGAGAAAGAAAAGAGAAGAAGTAACTACATAACTACATAATAAATATTTATGCAGGCATACTGAAAATAATGAAATCAAGGAGTTCAAAGATTCGCCCTAAGACGAATTGCAATGAATTGAGGAGACTTCTTAACGAGGTAACTTATTCAAAGTTGACTTCACTCACCATCATCAGTTGACCCGTTCATCGAAAAGAAATAATAAAATTCGTTAAACCGTTTCGGGAATATTAAAATCAAGCCTACCAAGCAAAAATAGGAATAAGTTTGATTAAAAAGCCCGTTCCAAGAACCAATCTTCTGCGTTTAGGAGTGGGGAAATGGATCAAAAGTAAACGCTGTTCATAGGGAGGTAATATTCTTTTCTTTAGTATTGTTATCCCATCTTAGTCCTCGCAAGGTGAACAGGATAACAATTGTAATTTGGAAAGGAAACGGCAGACGCGTATTCAATTAACCACCTTATTAAAGCCATGTGGAAATCTTTCATAACACAAAGATCTTTAAAGTCCGTCGATCAATTTTTAATGGAACCAAGGGCAGATATAGCGTTGTATACGAAAGAGTTCACATGGAGATTAAATTTTAGTTTAGTAGCAAAAACTACGAAGGCTCACCATCTAAAGTGTAATGAAATTTGATGGCGGACACTTTGCTGAACGACACAGGGTTACATTTTTTTATATTCAACGATATTCCCTTCACCTTACAGCATTCGAACAATACAAACAAATCAGACTCAAGGAGACGGAAATGTTCGAAGTTTGGTGAGGTGAGAAAAGGGTTAATACCATCAGCATACATTAGTACGCTCGAATGTCGACCAGCGGAGCTAAATGAGCCGCTCGCGGAATTCCAGATTTCATCGTTACATGCTTCGACAAGCGCAGTCTAATTAAAACTCTTTGAATACGATCTGTAAAATAAGAACGAAACCAATTTTGAAGCCCAGGATTAACAGCAATTTTATTTAACTTAAGAATTAGTAACGTGTGACTAACTTTATCCAATGCCCTACTAAATAACGTCGGCCTGCACGCCATTTCTGAATGAGTCAATGACGTGGCAAGCAAATTTTATAAGGCTAGTAGTAACTGTAGGTTTACCATGTATGAAGCCATGCCGTGTAACCAGTTTTTCGAACGGCTTAGGTAAAATGTGTGTTGCTGATGGGTTGAGATTTTAAGAAAATTTCATATGTTTTCGATCATTCATTTAATTCATTACGAACTGATTCTTGCTGTCAATAATTGATGAAAATGGAGAAACCATCCAAGCCAAAAAAGGATTACGCTCTTCCCTGACAAGATAATAAATATCTTAAATGTATTTAGCACATCTGTGAAATATTATTGGAGGTTGATTATGAGCTATGACAAATACATTAGAACACATGTCCCCTGTTAAATTTCTCTCTAGCGGTTGCTTGCGGATAGGAACTAAAACTATGAATTGTAATGAGTTATGAGTTATCTAAATTCATTAAAATGAATAGGAGGTGTATAATTAATTAAAAAATATTTTTATCTTTTTTTTGTAAAGAAGGCAGAAAGAGATTTAAAAAAAAAAAGAAAACTAACAGTGTAGTGCAGAATTACGAACAACTTTGAAAACGTCCCAACATCCTAGAAGAAAAAGAAGAAAAAAGGGACCAGAATATTAACCCACGAAACTGTTATTTCGAAAGTTGAATAGCTGATAGAGAAAAGGGTGGAATAATTCATGAGAGTGATAACAACGAGAATTAAATGAACATAAACGTGTAGTCATGTCGTTACAACTTTTGTTGAACGCCTTTACATCGTCAACCAGTGAATGCGTGCTTGTTAAAAAAACATTGGTTGTGTTTTACATAAATAATTGACTGACTTTTATCTAACATCGCTTGCAGACATGCTTCCCAAGAACAAGTGTGTATGTATATATGTGAAAGCATTCGTGTGTACGTTCATAAGTTTATCTGATACTCATTTACAACTTACTCAAATATTGTGTTCACTCGAGATTTTATTTTCAATAATCTGTTAATTAAATCACTTATCTTAAATTGCGATTTCAGTGATATGTTTTTATAGTTTAATTAATTATCTCAATATAAGATCTTCTATCTTATGTTTTTTGCTTGTTTGGGGAGATTTTATTACTAAATGCTTGTCACTATATTTTTTCTTTCTGAATTTCTTCGGGACTTTCATCTAACTGCAGAGCGGTATGATTCTAATTTAAATGTTTTCTTAACTCGTTTTCGCTTTCTTTAATCAATTTACGAGTTGTAGAAGCAGCTAATTTTCGAACGGAAAATCATCAAAGATGTATTATGTTATGCATAACAAGGTTGTTGTTGTATAATTGATAGTGTTATGTTTTGCTTTAAGGCGATCAATATTTTTATAGTATATCGTACTAGGTATGTAAATATGAAATCGAAATCTGTGCAAAGATGGTTGTAACCCCCCGTATAGAGATATCTGGCATACTCCAAAGTAAAAAGACCAGAAAAAAAGAACAGCAAAAATGCGAGTTTTATGCCAAATGTAAAGATGTTTTCTTTGCCGTGCTCTTTTCTGCATCTTTTACTATCTAGAGATGCGGAGTGGTTACGTTTTGTGAATACGATAAGTAAATCCAGGCGTATTGTTCACATCGACCGCAGGACTGAATCGCTTTAGCACGAAGTCAATACTCTGTGTTTGTCGAGACCAGAAGACCAGTTGTCTGCAAGAGCTGTTCAAGTTCGATGAAACGGTTAGTACCAAACAGTATTAACAATAACTAATCAGTCTGAGATTTTTGCTGCTCAAAAAGAGAAATGAAATCCGTCTATCCATCCATGAATTAAAACGGGTTCACGACGTGATGGAAGTGGTCAACTGAGCAATGCTAGCCCATGCGGCTCGCTCACCAAACTTGAGTCTTTCCGATTACCGCTTTGTTTTGATGGAGCACACCGGTGCTGAGCAGCCCTTCATTTCTCACCAAAATATACGGAAATCCTCCGATAACTTATTTGTTCGAAATGACCAACAGACAAGTGCGAAAAATTAAATAATTTCTTAAAACATATCTCGAAACATACGCAAAACCGTGAGACAAAAAACTATTTTATGCGAAATATATATACATATATATACATAAATATTTATTCATTTTAAGTTATAGTTCAAAATTACTTTAACGTTAAGAATTCTTATAAAAGATCTGTGAAGTGAGTTTCTCATTATTACAAATAAAAATTTTTCTCATGAAGCGATTCTTGACAATTTCTTCCTTACCATTGTATTCGCATATATTTTGAAAAATTTCAAT
This sequence comes from Glossina morsitans morsitans, assembly GCA_001077435.1. Classification (NCBI taxonomy): domain Eukaryota; kingdom Metazoa; phylum Arthropoda; class Insecta; order Diptera; family Glossinidae; genus Glossina; species Glossina morsitans. The sequence continues at coordinate 74,322 of CCAG010014622.1, forward strand.
ATCAATAATTTTCATCATTTTCTTCATTTTTTTATGGTAGAATAACAAAATGAATCTTTTTGAAAAGCAATGCAAAGTGATAGTCATTACTTTCTTTAAAGGTAATCTTAAGTATTTAAAGTGTCTTAACCAGTCAGCGCATCAATTTGTGTTTGTTGACTGAAATTTCTTCATTCAGTTCTACTCTATTTATACTCTACACCGGTTGTGAAACAGGATATATTAACTTTGTGCGGGAGCACGTAAAACGCAGGAAAGCTTAATATTTACCAACCTTTTATTATGCCAATCGATTAAGAACATAGGCTTCTCCGTCTGCCCGTCGGCCCGTCGGCCCGTCTGATGTTTGTCCATGTATTCTTTATGTTCAACCTACGGGTCGCAATTTTTAAGGTATTTGGTAAAATTCGGCATGCTGACATGCTTTGACGGCCGGCTCGGATCGATCCACTTTTTGGACCACCCCCATATAAGTCCTTATAAATTTCAATTTTCAAAATTTATTGACAAAAGCCGCTGGATAATAGTATTTTGACATTCTAAATTAGTACGAAAAACTTGGTTACACGGGGACAATTTCTGGTGCGCCCTTTCATATAACTGTTCTTACGAAAATTGAATCTTTATATGGTAAGAAAGCCTAATATTCAATATTTCATGGTGAAAATTGGTTCATAATATTAAATTGACACACAAATCAACTTTATCGAATTTGGACCACGTAGGTCTACTTTTTGGATACCACCGCATACAAGGATGCTCAGGGAGTGTAAGCCCTTATATGCCGAAAACGGCTATTTTTGTGATGAAAACTTGGTCATGATAATAATTTGACATAAAAGTCAAGTGTACCGAATTTGAACCATATCGGTCTATTTCTTCGCACGTACCCCGTACAAGATTTCTCATGAATAGTAAGCACTTCAGAAAAAGGCTTAGCTTGTAATATATATATATTTTATGGTGAGAATTGATCTATAGCAGCAAAGTAACCAAAAAAATTAACAGTGATCAATTTTAATCATATAGGTCGATTGTTTAGACCCTAACATATATAAGGTTTATCAAGAAAAGCAAGCTCTCATATGCAGAGAAAGTCTAATATCTAGTTTGTTTTATGACGAAAACTGAAAAATGATAAAATTTATAGCAAGTAAATGAAGTTTGCTAAATTTGGATCACGCCATGCAATGTTCTGGGCATACTCCAATAATTTTAATAGCAGTGCGTATGCGAGATTCGATGCCACGCGAACACTCTTACTTGTTTGATTTCAAATAATTTTTTAAAAATAAAGGAAACTTTGCGAAAGATGCGGAAAAATTTATTTGTTGATCCAAGCGCCATATAAACTTTGGTTTAGTTTACACCTCGTAAAGAAAGAAAACGTTATACTGCAATTACTACTCGAAAATGGTATGCAGTTTCCCAACGCATCTATATGCCAAATTTTGCGCTTGATTGGAGCCTTCTTTTCTGATTGCGAGACTGTGAGCCAAATTGTGACGAGGGTGAGGAACACACATTTTGTGACAAGGGTTAGTTTTAACACCATGACTAATCCAAAATATACAAGTATATATACATTTTTTGTCTTAATTGTTAAAGCAAAGAAAAAAAATTTTTTTTTATACGTTTTATGAAATACTCAAAAAACGTGACCACAAAGTTGAAAGGATCCGGCAAATTTTCCTTTGGTAAGAATAGGGTCAAAGTATGCGGTTTTTTTTTAAAGAAGGACAACCTCTAATGACTCACTTTTACACCTAATATGTATAACATTGGGCACATTGACTCGAACGGTAAAAGCAATCGAATCGCTAGCAACTAAGCCGATCGATTGTCAATGAATTATAAAGTATATATAGGACTATATGCTTCAAGTTACGCCTTTAGGATTCGTTAACTGGTGTATAATTTATGAAAATTTAAAATCTAATAAGCAATAAACAACTTTGACTTTTTTCTGTTGACATCGTTTTTCTTTCATCTTTCTTAGTACAGTATTACAGTAGAAAACAAAAATGTGTGAAATGTTCTCCATCTATATACAAATGATGACATATGTAAGCAAGTTAATTAAGTTTAGAATGAAAGAAAACCTTTACGGATAATTAATTCCTCGAATGAAAGTATAATAATCTCTCCACCAGGGGAGCGTATAATACGTTTCTAATATTGTTTGTAACATCTAAAGATGACAACAAAAGTAAAAAAGTATTTATAGGACAAACAATCTTTCTTTCTTTTTTGGCCATCGTAACATATTGACTGCGTTCTACGTGGCCTTTGCTTTTCTGGACTGTTTGTATCTTACTGAAAAGTCAATAATTTCGTAAATACGAACAAAAAAGAAAAAAAAATCGGGAAAAGTAAATCTTTATGTGCACAAATTTTGCATATCGTAGATTGCAGACATTTCGATTTCGCCACTTAGCTAGCTTATGGCTAAATTTGTAAAGAGTAGAAATATTTTTAAATGCACGCGTCCCTCGCTTAACGCGACTAGCACGTAACGCGCTTAATCGAAATCGTGTTATACGAAACTTTTTTTCTTTGCTTATTGAAACTGAGATGTAATATAGAATAATATAACTTGTTTGACGTTAGCCGTATTGAAGCCGTGTTGAAGTGTTCAAGAGTCTTCGAATGCGAATGCGAATAACATTAATCTTCCAAACATGTGTATATAGAAATGAAAGAGTAAGTTAACTTCAAATTTTCAGTGAATAAAAAAAACATTAAATATATATTTAAAAAATCAATAGAAAAATTATAGTGAGCCGCGGCCTACCATAACATACCCTACAACGTCTTACAGATATTGCCATAACGACATTTCCAAAAATACGGCATCATATGTGAACTGGGCAAAAAGTAATCCAATCCGACCCATTTTAATATAAGCGTTCGTCCTTGAGGCAAAATACATTAGTGCGACTTGTATATTGAACACACACGGACAAACAAGCTTAAACCGATTCGAAGTGATTATGAATCGATAGGCATAGTAAAAGTATGCTCTCTCTCAAGCCCTTCAGGGTGTTGCGTGCATCCGGACAAACTTAATGTACTCTGATACCGCAAGTGGCGTTGAGTATAATAATGATGGCAATCATAAAATTAATTTTCATCCCAAACCACAGCTAATCTGTTTCTTTTTTCCCCAATGTTGATTGCAACTCCTTTTATTTACAATAAAATAAAAATGAAATTAAAAATCTATTGCGAAGAACGACCTCAATCTTCAATTTTTTGCAATCGTTTATGCCGTGTTATATCAGGATACATGTTTTACGAGTACCGCGCTAAAGGAGAAATGCGTGTACACATTTGCTTACTGCTCTGCTTACGACGTTAACACGAAAATTCTATCTTTGACTAAGCATTACTGACCACACACAGGAATCGAAGCGCTTTGTGCATAAATAATTTTGATCACGTTAAGATCCCACGTGAACTTAGCCATCTTCTTTTTCTGATCTGTATGTGCGTCTGTGCCTGAGAACTTGACTGTCAGGCTAGTTGGGATAAAGCGCAATTATTAACATATATGCAGCTGATATTATTTCAAATATATATACAAAAAATTCACGTCGTATATAGCAACAATCCATTTTGCAAACAATACTTTTCATATATACACATATGCACATATGAACTTAAGATGGCGTAAGCACCCAAACTCATTTCCCGAAGGCGAATATAATTTTTATAGCTATGTATGTTTTTGGATGTATGGATTTTTAAAGTTAAAATGTCCATAATTTAGTAAAGGGACACTTGTCATCTGTGAATTTCGAATTCTATGTATCGTCAGTTATTGTTCATCATTAGCATTAGCGGCCTTATTAGCTAAACTTGACATGCGAGGTAGCTGTTTAAGTGAATCGTTGTATGCCTGCCTACCTTTGTCGTTATATTCCTGCATTTATTTTCAACTTTCAATTATATATTCTCAGTCTTGTTCTTTTGTAAACATAAATATGTAATTTAGTGCCGATATTCTCTTAATTGTATGAGATCAAGACTGTTTTTAATGGGGTTTCTTTTTAATTTCCATCATCAGTACTTCCTTTTGTTTATTTTACAAATTTTGTTTGCTTCTAATTTTTGTTTTTTTTTTTTGGTTTTCTCTTAATTTGGCTGCGCATGTTAAAGCACCATGTTTGTCTATCCTATTGTATATTTACGTGGGTCCGTTCGTTGAAATTCCAAGCACGACCCAAAAATATTGTCTAGAACAATGTACTTGTTCTTAAATTCATTATTTTCAAGTTAATCATCAAATTTGAAGAGTTTGTGAATCGGTCCTGTTGTTTGCTTATGTAATAAGTCTACATATATATAACAAAATGTAAAAATAAGAAATCTAATAACTTGAGTTGTTCGGATAATAATCTCTTCATTGCTTATTAATATGTGCAAGGGGCCGGTTTATAGCTATCGAGTAGGGAGTCGTGATCGTACAACTAATTGCATTATACATTATTCTTACAATCGAATAAAAAATCTTTTGATCGCAGCATTACTGTCGAGTAACACATTGAAAGTACGATCTTTACGAGTTTGCCCGTTATCGGCAGCTATAAACCGGTTACAGTTCTGCTTGCGATTGCACGGTGAAAGTAATGTAGGAGCAGCCTTATGTAACATCTAAGCAATCGCATGATTACATAATGTCTCACGCCTACAACAATCGTATTGGTGGAACGCATTCATTAAAAAAAATGCCAAGCGGTAAGAATCAAAAGATTCAATTAATATTTGGGATACGAATCGCCTATCGGTTCCGTGTTCCCTTTTTTTTGTCACTTACGGCAATATTTTACTGTAATTGTTATAATTTGTTTAGAATACGCAGAGATGCGATAAACATACCCAATGAAAGGTACGATACGAGTACGGAATGTAATTTTAGTGTAAATAAACTCGAAAGAAAATTATAAGAAACGTATAAACAACTTTATTGATTGCTTTCGAATTTTTTACTGAATTTAAAAAATTAAAAGACTACAAATAAAAAAAAAAAAAATTAAAATTTCATAGAAAAGCAGCAAGAAGTTAACTTCATATATAAACAAAAAACAAGTAAAAACACTGTAGTGTTTTTTCTTTTTACTTCTTCTTACTACAGTTATTTTTACAACGATTTTCCAAAATAAGGAGTTACTTGGGAAATAGTCGGAAAAATGGTTCAGCGCAAACTAAATGTCACTAGCGTTTGTCTTTGGGCCGAAACCCTTTGGGCCGGGACCCAAAGTTCTTCAAAATATCTCACAGGTTGTGGCATGTAGCTTGAATACAAGAATACAACACGGACTGACGGACAGAAAAGCTTGGATCGATTGAGGAGTTAATTCTGAATCAATTCAAGCCGTGCTGGGTGTAAGATACATCTGCACGAATTCAGCATGCCTTTGTAACACAAGTTGTGTAGGGTATAAAAAAAGGAATGTACAAAATATCGCATTGCGGTTACTTTGTTGATGAATGAATAGACTTCTGTTATAAATCTCAAAACGACTATTCTCTAACAAAATATTGCTGATGCACTATTCACTTCTGCACTATTAGTTGGTATGGTTGGATGTCTGTAATGAATAAAGATAATGAATGAATAAATAAATAGTAATGTATATATGTAACTTTAATAATTCAAACGTAATTCGAATTATTTGTACTCTTCGTGCGATGAATGTGTACGTTCGAAAGCTTTGCTATGAGATCTATCCATTAAACCTTACCTAGAGAAATTATTTTCGGAAAGATTTAAAAAAAACAAGAGAAGAAAAAGAAGAACAAAAATATTCAGCAGAATTAGTTGAAAAATTGACAAACAACAAGATGATAAATAAACCCATCAGTTCACTGTCATCCAACCGTCGGCCGGCTGGTCTATTCTATGTGAACATATTACCCATGCTTAATGTAGGCAAATACATATTCGTTTGCACGTAAACAACATATACGGATATTATTACTCTTTCCCTCATTCACGAGCCGTATTTCGGTAAATAAAACCGAGTACACGTTCACATGCTTTGTTTGCCAACTCACTTACTCGTTTTAATGCAATGTATTGTTTTGACATTTTTCGTTTATTTTTGCACAATATTGACATAAACATCCTCAAGGCATTTGCTAATACCGTCACTAGAGAAATTTTCCATTTTTTATGTACCTTGAGCGTACGATACATTAATCATTTCATTCATTTCATTCATTTGTAACACACCAAGCCATACGCTTCTTAAATTTTCTATAGATTCTCGATGTATTCTCGATGTTCGATATTTGGTCGGAGCAATGTTGATAACATTTCGAAAGTTACGCTTAATAGAATGACTTCTTTCGACAAAAGTTTTTTTTGAAGATATATATGACGAGCACGAATTCCATGAAACCTTTGGAATACCACGTATGGACATTTAATAAAATATCGTTTAAAACGAGATAAAGAACGAAGACAATCCTCCGGTAGCATTGCTCCTTAAGCAAATATTAAATTATTGTTTTGGAAACTTTTTGACATTAGAAATTAAGAACACCGTGAGACCTAAGGACGGACAATTGAAACTTTACAATTCCATATTAAGGAGCGGTTTATAAAACCGTACATCACGAGAGATAGATAGATAGTTTTGATAAAATTTAACTCTTAATTTTTTTTATATATACATATAGAGGGAGGTTCTCCCTATCTTAGTTGGTCCGTAACGGGCGTCACCAAAAAAGTAAGAATAGGTATCAAAAGGTTCGAATTCAACTGAATATAGTTTTTAATTCCGTGTTCATTATTCTACCTTGTCATTTACAGTGATAGAGAGAAAGAAAAAAAGTAAATAAATAAAAAAATAAATATTAAAAAAATTTTAAAATCTCTTTCTCTTTAATGCAAAGATTGTTAAGAGCGTATGTAAAAGTTTTATTTCTTGTTTTGGCAGATCTGAAACATATATTCGTATACTGTTAATATTGCTGTATCTACTACATTATGTGTGCCTTTGTACGTAAGCTGTATTATAACTGTTGTCTATGTATGACGGTTGCTGTTTACTCAGTATTGTCCTGTGGCGGTAATTTTGAAACATTTCGTTCCTTTTTACTTATTTTGCTGCAATATTCCGTTTTATCATTTACATCAAATTTTATTAGGTTTGATATTGTTGTGTTGTTCAAGTTATTGTTTACTGCTATTATCAAATATTTACACTTGAACTTGAACTATGTTCATAATAGACTTAGACTTTACTAAAGAAAAAGAAGAAGAAGAAGAAAAACTTCGAACAACGTGTAGATTACTTTTTTCGAAACTTTAACTTGTAACACACATCCCGTCGTGAACTATCTAAAATGTGTTCGGCTTTTGATTTATTCTTCTTTAATCAAACGAGAAACTATGGCTTGTCGACCTTAAAGTCTCCACGATTAGATTCGAAATTCTAAATCCTCTTAGAGACCACCTTACTTACCTACACGACTACATGTATATATAAAAAGAGTTCAGACGTACTTTACATCGTAGATTACATCCTAATTATAACGAGATTTATTTATTGGCTATGAGACTACTATGACTAATAAGCACATCATAGCAGAATAAAACATACGTTACGCACATATTTCTTTGAAAAGTTTGAGAAAGCCTTCAAAGGACTGTAAACGTTTTGAGCTAAGACTTAACATATGCCAGACGTTTAACTTGAAAACTTGAAAATTGTTTCCTAATTATAAATTTCAAATGAGTGAGAGTTCGTATGAAGAAGGAAGTGGGTTGTCTATTTGTTCAAAAGTGGGCGATTTATTTATTTGCAATTCGAATTTCAAATGCTTCTCAATCCCAATGCAGTAAGTGATTTCTTAATGTAAAACTGTAATCGATTGCAGACAATGTTGTGCGTTACAAACAAAATGACAAAATGAATGTATTCGGATGAAATGTGTGGTTGTAAAGTAAATAAATAACAATAAAGATACTTGTCCTCTTTTTTTTTCTCTTTTTAATAAAAAAGACGGATTCACATAAATGGGAAAAAAACGTATGCTTTTGTATGCTTTCCTGTCTCTTCTATATTGTAAAACAAAATAAAACAAAACAAAAAAAAAGAAAAAGAAAAAGGTCATTGAAAGCGACTTTTGTTTTCGCTGTTTGCTTGTTTGTGCTATGCGCTTCCCTTTAGGGTTATCCTTGTACGCTTTTCACTCCTTCCATCCTTTTATTTTTTTACTCCTCTTTGACTTATTTGATAATAATATTTAGGTATATAACACTTTATATTCTATTCCTCCCTTTATGAATGTCTCAATATTACATACATACATACATACATACATATGTATGTGTTGGGTTGTAATTGCAATTTGGGGCGAAAGTGAGAAATTTATACATTGCTTGTACACAAACAAAAAATTTCATTATGTTAAAACGATTTTATTATCCATATGAATATACAAAATGTTAAAGAGATGCTCCTTTGGTAATAAAAAAATTACTCGTCGTTAGTTCTTCCTCCAATGTTGGGTAATACCATATATATGTATATCGTGTGTTTAGCTTATTCTTGAAATCTTTTGTTTTACTAATTATCTCAGCAGCACTGGATTACAAAATTGAGTAAATTTCTTTTTTATGTTTTATTTTATTTTATTTTATTTTATTTTTTTTTGCTTTGCGTTTTTGTTTTTATAGTAAACAATATTGTACGTTTGTACTACTTCTGTCATAAAAGGATGTTTGTTTATTTGCTTGTTTGTCTACATTAAACACTTAGTTTGCTTACATTGCACTTATCTGCAAGTAGTATTATCATTAGTAGCAGTACTCGTATTGATGTTGTTAACGTACTTGTCACATTCAAGTAAAAGTAGTTAATTAAATCAAAACAAATTTTGTTTGCTTTTATGCTTTTTTTGTCTGCTTGTCAAACTACCAAAAAATCAGAAAGAGTAATTCTGGACTTTTGCCCAAATATATCCCTGCGGTTATAATGCATCAGTAAGCAAAACCCAAATAAATTGTAATGAAATGCTGAAGGCATTATTAATATATATATATATGTATGTACATATATAATTAAAAAGCTGTTTAGTTAAAGAGCTGAGAGAGTGTTTTTGGAATACCCAATACTTTGCATATATTCTCATAAATTTTATGCAATCTTTCTTAAGCTTGAGTTGAAATGCAATTTGCCCCCAATAATTATTAACATGATTTGGTCGCTATATTCAGGTCCACGGTATAATTAATAGAGACTTTTTCAATATATACACGCAGTATTCACACGATGTATTCAGTAACGATGGGTGTCGAAAATTCGCCTAAAAACGTATATTAACTTCTTACTTGATTTCAATTCCTTTTGCGTTTTCCTTCTGTTTCATTTCAATTCGTTAACAACGGAACTCAGTGTCCGAAGACATGTAGTAGCTCATAAATTTGTAGAACCTAGAACGTTTATTGTTTATTTGTTTAGCTCTTAACAATCATAAAATTCTTCTTCTTTCTTTTTGCTTTCTGCTTTCTGCTTTCTGCTTTCTGCTTTCTGCTTTTTTATTTTTTCATCTTATTGTCTTTTGTCGAATATTTTCATTTCTTCGTTTTCTTAATATTTTACTTATAGAAGAGTATTTCTTTAGTAACAAGGAGTCGTCACCAAGAGAGAAGCAGCTTGTATTGCGAGCCCGTCATATATATGGAAACAATTAAAAATCATTATATATGTATATGTATTAATACGTGTGCTTATGCCTTTGAGAGTGGTAAGTGTATGTTATAATGATTGTCTTCCTACTACTAATCATCTATAGAACGACGAAGGTATACTACATTTTTGATTGCACTTGTTACATTCAACTCACTATGGTTAATGCACGTTGATTAATATGGAGCCTTCTTCGCTTATCCTCTCCTGCTTGCTACTGCTGTCAACTCTGCTCTTATTACTACTACGACAAGTACTACTGCTAGCGGTAATACTACGATTGCTTTTAACTATTTACTATTTCTAGTATCTACAAAATCATAGCATTCTCTCATCATAGGAAAACCTTAGTATTTTTTTATTTAAATTTAGCGAAATCGATTCGGAAATGTGCACAGCCCGTCATTAGGCGAAAAAGCGATATACTGTCCGCCTACTTTTAACAACTTTTTTTCATCAAAAATCGCCAATCGTCAAACTGGCACGTTCCTCATCGCTCAGGATCTCCACAATTTTAACATATTTACCTTAGCAAGCGATTATTCGGGATTCGTCGCTTAGCGGGTACAACTTCCTTGCTTGTTAGTGTATCATTTGGTTATTTTTTACGTCTGCTTTGTTGCTTATTCAGGAGAACTTTTTAACCTCTTACACGCCTCCTTTGTTGCTTGCTTTAAAGTTTTTACTACTAGAAGATTGTTGCATATCATTGAATTCGTAACGCAATATTTTAGCTCTATAGTCGCTTTTATGACTACAAGCAAAATTTGTTAATTTAATTCGTGCAAAAAGGGATAAAAACGTAAAATGTTGTAAAATGTGACCAGAAAGAAAATTTTTCAATCATTTGATCTCGCGGAACGCAGTCATTTCTTGTGTGCTTTCCTTTTCGCTTGCTATAATTTTATCTATGCTTGAGTTAATCAATGAGTTAATCAATTAATGGTCTAGATTGCGCTCTTTTAACCGGCTAAGGGAACAATCAAAAATTTCATTTCATTTTAAAGAGGAAAAACGAATGTCGCAAGTAAACATATATTTACGAAATAATTGTGATTATCATGAATGAAGTATAAGTTTAGAGCTCCATGATTTGATTGATAATCAACCAAAACGTACACCACTAACGAACAATTTAAGGACCAAAAGCTAGTAGATTTACATGTACTGGGCTGTAGTGCAATAAATGCACTAAAACCCAAAGTCTCTTCTTGCAAGCACGAGCTTTTCATTCCAATCAACATTCGTATGTAGATCGTAAATTGACGGTGTAAAGATCACTGCGGCCAGAGCGGCTAATTCGTTATAATTTTGTTTCCCATCCATGAATATGAATAAAATATCATTTTATGGCATTTGTTTTATTTTTTATGTTATTTGATCGGCATTTCGATGTGCGGGTGTCATAATACAATTTCAAATTTAAGATCACAGACGAAAACTAAACTAAACTAAAATCTCCAACACTTATTATTAACGAATTAAAAATTGTTAAGGTTTCCCAACCACGCACACTATTATCAATTTAATGCGGTGTAATTATTGCCGCCCAAATACAAGATAATCCATTGCGAACACACAGACTTTGTGAGGTTTGAAGTTTGCTGGAAATTGCACAAGGCAAACCAAAACGGAGTAGTGCGAATTTCAGAGTTTTGTTTCTATACATAATTGAGAGATGCCTGCATACTACTTTTTTCAATCGGTTTGTCACTATCCCTCCCAAGTCTTATTTGATAATCAATTCTTGATTGATGTAATCATATTCGTGCATGCGTATGTTGGATGGTGGTTTATTAGCTTCCAAAAAAAAAAAAAAAAACGACAAAGCTGCTAGTCGTCACTTACCAAACGTTAGGTCAAGTTTAAAAATAACTTATGTGGTTTGCAAATAACCGTACCGTAATTGAAGCGTTACGGCAATCGTACAACGAATTGAAAATATCGAGATCGATAATTTTGGGAAATGTCGGAGATATCCATGTTACTAAAATCATTTATATCAATTCGCTAACACATCCACGCTTAATGAACACCATACGGTTTATTTATGAATTCATTTAAGATGATAGGGAGAAAGTTTATCCAAATGTAATGCAAATAAATTAGTTTCTATAAATAACGAAGCGCTCTCTTTCTCTCCCTATAATTTTTCCGAAATAAACTTTTTTATATATATATTAAAAGCGTACAGAGCGTAAAATGCCTCTCCATTTTTAGTAAGTGAAAGCCATGCAATTATGATCTCATAAATCAGTTAAGCCAATTTTCTTAGCATAATTCAATGGGCGTTATTAACGCAAACTTACTTTTACGATTTCGTAATTCGTCAAGCTAATCTAGAGATGATACGGTTACTAAGCAAGATTCACGCTTATAGAGGGTTTATTTCCTGAAAATACGATATTGAAAATGCAAACAGTTTTGAAAGGGTTTTTCTTTTTCATATACGCATCGAGGAAGGGCGAGGGGTGTATTCACTTTGTCAAAACGTTTGCAATGCTTGATCAGCATCAAATTCTGAATCGGTTTATGCATGTCCGTCTGTCCATCTGTCCATCTGCCCACCTTTGTAGTATTTGTGGTAAACATACTCCCGTTCGCAAAAACTAAGATAATCGCCGAAAAAAAGGAGGCGCCTACTGCGCCTATCCACACTCCTATACAACAAAAGCAGTGAATATCTTTGCTTTCCATGTTTTCTGCTTGCTACCCATAAAGTACAACTCATGTACCATATAAATTTTCACTTTTATTCTGAAAATTGGAAAAAATCAGCACAACGGCGTGCACAACCAATATCATGGAGTAATAAAATGTAGTCTTTTTTTCTAGTTCTTTTTTAGCGTAACGGTGATGGCATAAAGATTCTGTCACGACCGCATATCTATTTTCTTACTTTGTTTGCTTGGTTTTTGTGAATTTGCATTAGAGTACAACTTTTTATGTGAAATATTTATGAAGCAGTTATAATACAGCTCGTCATTATATACCCTACATCACCCTACAGATATTCGTATAACGACTGGAAAGTGGTGGAAAAAGGGCGTCTTTAGGTCAAAACACGCGACTGTGGCAAATTTCATTACAACGTCTTATAAATTAGGATCTGCAGATTGGACACCAAAAAGCATCGGACGCCAACAGATGGACAGACAAGCTTAATTCAAGCAAATACTTGATTTAAAACGGCTTACCTATATTACAATTCAATTAAAATTTTATAAATCCTAATTCATAATTACACACACATAATACACATATGCTTCGATGTTTGAGTTGTAAAAGAGCGGATGTTCATATAACGTTAATGGACCCTAATAGTCTAATATAAAATAAGAAAGCACTTTAGGATCAATTTTGCTAACGTTGAACCGTTACGACTAAGTGTAGAAATAGTTTTTACCGAAAGAAAAAACCCGTTCCGGTGTTATAGACGTTCTATCGTATTTATGAATTACTTTTTTAATCAATTTATTGAGATGGTTTCACGTTAACATTATCATGATTTTAGCACGGGACGAAAAATAGTTGAGAAATAAATGGAAATATAACTAAGCAAAAGCGTTATGGCAATGGCTTCATCTTAATTCTCGCACTGCTGTCCAATGGTGAATTCGTCAGTACAAATATATAATTGAGTTTATAAATCATGCTGATTTCATTCAAGGTAGTCAAGTACAGTTCTTTCAACATAGACGAACGGAATATGGAACTATCTTGTTCAGGTGAGTCCGGGCTTATTGAAAGGAGACCCAGAAAACAGGGTTCGAATGTATTTACTTTTAAAATGCTTTTGATTTTGCTTTCTATTTACGCAAAACTACTATAGAAAATGTTTACTTAGTCGTCTCTAATAAGCTTTATAGCATTTTGCTGAAGATGGCAGACGGATCTTTCTGCAGTTTATCGCTCTCGTATGATTGATTTTTAAGCTGCTTTTACTTTATCGAGATAAAATTCTGCCAAATAATCATAAAGGAGTAGTAGATGTACAAATAAGTTCTCTGTGTTGAAATTGGTTGCTTTATGAAATCTACGTGTCGCGTCCATTTCTTGTGAAAGGTCAGGTAAGGATAACTTATATACTGCAGTGTATAGAGATGGACGTCATTTACGGCACCGCTTCTTAATCCCTTTTAAGCTGGAAAAAGATGCGCTTGAAGTTATGGAAATGACTAAGTTGGCTTGAACTGGAGATGCAGTAAATAGTTAGAAAGTGGTTTATGAGATTTCATGCAAAAAATTTGAGTCTTGAAGACGGTGGATGTTCCTAGCAAGGAACCCAGGATGTGAATTTCAAGTAAGGTTAGAAATTTTTCCTGATTAATAGGCCGTTCTTCCGGTATGTGTTTTTCTCATCGGCAAGCGTTCAGATCGCCGAAGCCACATCTAGCACATTAGCAGTTCACAAAAGTTAAAGATGTGCGAGAATGTGTCGATGGTTGTTCCATTTCGAAAGTCCGGAGTTTCTATATGTGAGGGCATCTGCAAGCTGCTCGATAATAGGCTACAGACTAGAGGTAATGATTTCGATTACTAAACCTTATAAGAAATATTTATTAATTATACTTAAAGTTTATCAAAAAAACACAGGGAATTTATTTGCACACATAATAGCAACTTAGTAAAACAATTATTTTTTATATGAGCTCATTAACGTCTTTGGCATACGCGCTTGTCTTCGCTTCGTTGAATTGCAAGAAAATTATACTCAATAGATTGTAGTCAAAAGGTAAATGAAGTTCTCGCGGCCGTTAGCAATGCAGTAGCGAATCTTATTCATCTTTAATGATACCGATCGATACAGTAATTTTTAGACTCAATTTAACCCTATGTGTAGCTCTCTCTGTCTATGTAAAGCTCCGTTAAATCTGCATGACATAATTTGTGAAATATTTCGATGAAATTCGCTGCACTAATTGAGAAGGAACGCTATTGTCAATGGATTTGAGTGGAAAGCTTTTGCAATCACTCGCCATGTGATGACCTAATTTGGGAAAGCTTTTATTCAAACAAGTTCTAATTTTTCAGATTTCTAAATAAAAACCGATTGAAGATAGTATAGTTGGCGTATTGGGTGCGATTATATTTTAATCTTCTTCTTTATGAGCCTTCTCACAAAAACTAGGTCAAGAAGGTCTAATTTTTTGTAGGTTATGTTGAAAATTGCTACAAAATAACAGTTACGCATACATACGTATTGTATTGAGCTAGGGCCACATAGGTCTGTTCTGGGGACACTTTCTCCTAATCCTAAAAGACACAAAGAATGTAAAAGAAAGCGAAATTTTCATGCATATGGAGTGAGTGCGGTTGACTTTTTCTATTTTCAAAGTAAAAGTTTGTATCATATAGGCGTACGGACGCTGTAGGCGTGTCCGTCGAAAAGGTATGGTCACTTGCAAATTCTTTCTACAAATTCTACACAGTCGCGCAGACAGGCAGATGGATAGATGCTTAAATCGAATCGGAATTTGATGCTGATCGAGAATATATATACTTTGCGGAGTCTCTGATGCTTCCTTCTGGGCGGTGCACACGCGGTGTTGAAAAAATATCATCACTTTTTCCTATTATTTTTTAAAGTTTTGTATAAAATGCGTTGCTGTTATTGTGACATTCTGTTTTAATAATAGTGCTCCAGATCTCGTTTTATTTCATTTCTCTACTCCGTTATACTCTTTCATGCACCTGTAATTTCAAGCAAATAGATTGCTTTTACGAGTTGTTTTACAAACCACTTGTTTACATGACTTAATTAGTACAATTTAACAGCAGTTTTGCACGGTTAGTTTTCTTTTTTTGGTCAGTAATGGGTTAATAAATTGTTAATTGAAAATAATGCGTAGACGTTATTAGATACACTTTTGATTAAATTTAATATCTACTGTTAGCCATGGAACTTAATTCATAAATAATCCAAATAATAAAACAATACATTAACACTTTGCCGACAGATCGCTGATCTGTTCAACCACAGATTCTCCCTGGCGACGAGTCTGTAACTAGTTATACTGCGATACTACTCGTTGTGTAAGCGTGGCCCATTAAAAATCTATTAATCGAATATCGGTTGATAAAGTATTAAGTGTCTATTAACTCTGGTCCATTTTTCTCTGCTTTTCTCGAATAAATAAAAAGTTTGTCTGCTATAGTACAGGGAAATAAAACTTTTCAAGGCAACTTGATTGTAAAAGCAAAAGGCTTATTCACACCTTTAGTTTAATGCGTATTTTTATGTTCATTTTGAGTAAGCTTACTCCTAAGAAATGTGGAGCATTGCCTCTAGAGAACATAGCTTTTTTTTTTTGAATAGTAATTTTTTTTATTCAATCATAATGTACGTGGAAAAGAGTTATGTGGAGAATAGCGCATCGGGCAAACGGCTCCCATGGCTTTGCTGGCACATGTGCACCCTTTTACCGAAATTTTCCACGTCCACTTTGGGTGAATGTGACTGAGTTTCGTTGATGGAGTGCTGGATCTCCCCCTTCAATGCGCGGGTGGTCTAGAGTTTGTTGACGTGCGCCTTTGACTTTACGTATCTCATCAAAAGAAATCCAGTGGTGTTACATCACGTGATCAGTTGCGATGTTAAATACACATTCCGAACAAATTTTGCACAAAATTTGCGAACTATGGCCACCACACTTTTATTATTTTTCAAATGTTGTTCAAAAATGGAGGCGTGTTGCTCTCTCGTGTCATTCTTCATTTTTACTGGCCCTGCACTGTCAGTTGCCAAACTGTTTGTTTTTCTTTGCAGTTGCATAGACTTTACCGCACATAGGGCGGCGTAAAATTTGGGACACCCTACATATGCGTACATATATTATATCTACAAATAAATTCTCTATCTTGAAATTTCTCGCTTTGAAAATCTATTTGCTGCATTCTTTGATTTTACTGAATTAAGCTGGAAAAGAAAGAAGTTAAATTTGTGGAAACAATTAGAAAACGTTTTTCGACAGTTCCGGCAAAAAATGCTTATCATGGAAACAGTGAAGTTTGCATGCGTCCGTCCGTCTCTAAGCCACCTCCGTAAGCTACCCTACACACGGCAAGAGACAATAGATTATGCTGGTGGGTACTTCGATTATTAAGCTTTCTAACAAGTATGTATGTTTCCAATAAATTTGAATCTCATCAAATGAGGTCGAAAATTTAGTTTTCCTTGATGCATTCTTCCATTGCCTATTTTTCAGTTTCCAAAGGCTAGGTAGATAACGGCAACGCGACTTCTGTTTAATTGCGTTTCACTTAGGCGATATTAAAACGGACGAAATTTGTTTTAAGATATCCACATCCACAATACCTGGAATCGTGAACGGCGTCAGGAATCTATTTGAAATTTCAATCTATCTCCGTGAATAACCTTCGACCTATTTTTGCTTATACCCGATTTCAAATGTGGAATAGATAGTTATTAGAATACCTTGACACTTGAGGATTTTGATCGATTGATTCGACTGACGCAATTGAAAAACACAATTTGAAGTCGTAGATACAGTGAGTCTCATAAATATTGGGTTTTTTCGCTCGACAACAAATGAACGCTTGTTATAAATAGTCCATTGCCCAAACATAAAAATTTGTTTTACTATTTTGTACTAGAGAAGGAAATTAAATAATTTCAAGAACTCAAAAAGCATAGCGTCATTAGTATGTGGTTTTTTTCATATAAGGAGGGAAATGAAAGAGAAAAACAGTTGACTATTAAAAATTATTGTTTGGTGGGGTATCCTTTTTGCTTAGTAACGTTATTTAAACGTTTTGACACATTTTGTATAATTTTTCTTGTGGAGGAAAGAGGGATTTTATTTATGCAAATGCGAATTAATTTTTTTCATCGTTTGTAAATTTTTATGTTTGGACAATGGACTAGGTTTGATAAGCGTTTATATTTTTTCGAGCGAAAAATCCAGTATTAATGAGACTCACTGTATATGCACAACGCAATATGAATATTATTTAGTTTCTTTCTTGTTTTTTGTTTTGTTTTTATATAATTCTCATTCTTGTTGCCTACACAACTTGTTTGTAAGGGTGTATTAAGATTGTGCAGATGTGTGCAATATACAGAAAAACTTGAGATAGTCCCACCCTTTATTATAACGATCGATTCAGAATTACTTTCTGAGTTCATCTAAGCTTCACTCTCCGTCTGTCCGACTTGTTTTCTTATTTTCAACGTATAGGCCGTAACGCTATCGAAAGCTGTTCGACCCGGTTTATAGTAGCTGTTAGTTTTCTAGTTAGTTTGATCTAAACGAGATTTCCGCTGAATCTTGTTAGGTTATAAAAAATGAATATACAGAAAAGAAGAAGGAATATAATGTAGACAAAGGGAACGAGCGACATGTTTTGTCAAACTGAATAATTATGTAACTATTACTGATGACCGCTACCAAAAAGGAATTTATACTAATTATTAAAGTGAGAAAAGGTCTGTAACGTTTCAAGAGACCTTATAACCTAAATTTTCTGCATGACGACGCACGACCTTACATCGAAAGATCTGTCGATAAAATGTTGGCGGCACTGAATTGAAATGCGCTACTCGCTTTAGTGCTTATTAAATAGATATTGTTGCTTCTGCTTTGAACTTTTTTTTCGAGGTTTTGTTGCCTTTGCGAACACTGCTTCGGATTTTTTTTTTACAAAAATTGATTCTATTAATGTTAGTTTTTAAAGTACGCAAGAGGTTCATCTTCTGCATGAGCGTTGAGAGAAGTAATGATGACCTCTGGGAAGAGTGTAATAAATGAGTAAAATATTTCATAGCATTTTCTCTTCTTAATTATAACAAACATTCAAATTTATCAACAAAAAAAAAAAAAAAGAAAACGTTAAACGGTAATTCACACTCCAACAGTTGGAGTTGAGAACTGTAATAGTTGGTAATTTTATATCAAAGTGCGAATATGTTGGCAAAATATCTTTGATATTAAATTAGTGAGTACTTGAACATGCCAGCATTACGTTTTTCTTTTACCATAATTGTATCCTTTTTGTGTTATTTAGTTTTTTTTTGGTTCCTTTTTACTATGGACAATAAGCAATGTTGGCTGGAGATATGAATGATAGACAGACACAATTAATATTGAGCGTTTATGCTACATTCGAGAAAAAAATCGTTTTCGTTAATATGAAAGCATGCTTTATACCCTTTATCGCTGAAAGGCGTATCGTAGCGGCTTACACATAGCCATGTAAAACATGCATTTGTTATCATGAAACATACGGATGCATGTGCATTTAACATATCCTGAATGCCAAACACAAACATCCTTCGTAAATGCGAAATTACCACCGCTGGCATTGTGAACACAAATAATAACAAAAATTTCAAACAAATGTACATATGTGCTTGTACGCGAGTAAAGCCCAAAAAAAAAAAAAAAAACAGAAAAAACAAAAACCCTATAATTTCAAATCAAAAACAACTTTAGGAATGTGTCCGCATTAGTCGAAATATGTGGGCTCTACGGTTGTGACCTACATTTACAAATGGTTAAATATTTGCAACATACACAACGAAGTGATTAATGATGATATTCTCTTAAATATTATATTTTTGCATATTGAGCTTAGTCTGTCTGCCTCGGAAGTGCACAGAAATTTTGAAGTAGGATCATTTTAAGTGAATACTTAAGATTCTGGGATGAGTGAAGAACCTAAACGATGTGACATTACGGAAATACTGGAAGACTGGAAGGGCGTGGCTGTACGTGTCTTTTACACAACATGTTCGTTAGTCGCGTCCAAAATTCTAATGTATTTTAAGCGCATAAAAATGACAACAACAGTAGCAGCAACAACAACAACAGTGTTGTTTTCCCATTAACAACACGGTTGCATGGAATTGGAAAAGACATTTGTTAATTTCGTCTCTTCGTTCGTCTTTTGATCAACTTAACACACTAAAACAAAAGCGATATTATTCCATGGGATGGTGAGGGCAAAGTTTTCGAATGTGAGTTCGGGTAAACACAGTCAGCCGCCTTTATCACACACAATCATTCACTCCCTGTATTGTATTTAATTTTATATACATATGTATACCGGTACAGGATTAGATTCATTGAGTTAAATCTTACATATGTTCTAATGCCTATCTCGTCGTAGCAATTTTTACATGCACTCATGCACATGCGTATAGCGAAGACTACTCAAATAGAGGCATATGTGCGTAACAATCACGCTTATGGCCTTTCTTACATCAATAAATAGCAAAATATTTTATGAAAACTACCCACATATTTTCCGAAAAACTGTAGCGAATTCAGATTTTCGTGTTCGGTGGGGAAATGTTCATTGTTCGTTTATTCAGAAATAACTACGGGTTTTTTTCTCATTTTTGTTTTTACTTTTGTACCCTAAAGAAAACAGTTGAACAGCAATTATACTAAACAAAGAAACATATGTGTACCATTACCGGACAATTGATTGCAAAAAAATTCTAAACATTATTACAATACTGTGCTTAGCAAACACATTCGAACAATTCCTAACAATGTTGAGAATTTTAAATTACTCGGTGTCTACGCATTTAAGTAGTGATCGCCAACAGATTACTGATTACATTGTAGAATGTTGCTCTGCGAGAATCTAGACGCCCATAAAGCATCCCCTTCCAAGATCAACGAGATCCTCTTGATGAACGTTACTCGTCTTTGTGTAGTTTGTTGGAAGCTCTGTTGTAGGAAGCTCTTGCGAAGGGAAACTTGTATCCTCTGTTTAGATTAGCAAAAGAAAAAGAAAATTGCAATAGGCATTGATACGCGATGCGAAACCGATAGTTTGTTTATAGTAATGTCAGTACCTGACGTTGCGAACGACCATTAGTCATACGAAAAAACCATATAAAATTTCTTGTCATAGTCTTTCCATTACTGTAAAAAACATGGTATTTCAGAGTAAGAGTCACAAGAATATTCTCTGATAATGATTTTGTTTTGGTTAGTCAGCCAGGATCCACCATTAAATGCCCTGCAAAACTTTGCTTAGTACAGTTATTCATATGAGAAGCGTTCGTTTCTGAGTCAAAACACGTGGGTGTATCAAATTTCACCAAAATGTCTCGCAAATTGCGTGCTATAAGCTGAACATAAGATTACATGAATAAAGATCAGACAGACAGACAGTCGGACTATCTTAGATCGATTCTAAATTGATCGCTATAACGAATGTTGGATCGATCTCCAGTTCTTCTGAGTATTGTACACACGGACAAATTTCATAAACGCTTGTACCACAAATGGTGTAGGGCATGACAAGATTTTTAAAATAACGAAAACCCTACCAGCAAAAAACGGCTGACAACTCTTGACATCTCTGTAATGGATATTAAAATATGGCTGGCAGAATTGAACTGGACAGGAACTGGCTGCTGTTAAATTGACATGCGTTCGAACTTTCATACACTGAACCAGAGTTAAATTCATCTTTATTTATACGGAATCACTTTAAATGCTACATAATCAATTTTCCTCTATCTGGTCTAACTTTTAAGACATGGATCCCATATATAGAACATTATTTATATTTTTGGCTTAATAATGAGACAAAATTGAAAATTTTCTTCTCTTTGATCGAACCGTTTGTCATAGCATTTTTTCCATTCCGCTTAAGACACCTTCAAATCCGGGTTTTAGAAAGTATCAACGCCGCCTCTGCCAAGGTACAGTTTCGCGTACAAAAAAAGTAATTAGTTGTCACATAAACACAGTACAGCGAATGAATCACTAATTAGAACCTTCGAGAGTTTAAATAGCCCATTTTTGGAGGAGCTTGCATTGTTATGATAAGGAATGATCTAAAGCCGGTTGCTTGTTTTCCTTATTTCGCCAAAAACTTTCGACAAGCAAATGGTTGGTCACCATTCAGAATTGATCGTTATACGTTTCTGTGTGTGTTTCACTATTGCTCCATGAAAGGTTAAAAAAAAGTGGGCGATCATTTACTTCAAAGCTCTTCAAAGGAGGAAAGTTTAGATTAGCTTTGATTCATGTTGAAACACACACAGAGGGTACAGTTGCTTACATTTCGGTTAATGTGCAAAATCCATGATTTATTACATTATATACATACATATATATTTTGCAGCACTATCAAAAATCGGTTGATAATAGCATTTCGGCATTCCAAATTGGTGGAAAAACTTTGAATCGGATGCGGTTACTTTTTGAACGCTTTGCCAAGTAACATTTCCGAAGGAATATATGGCACCAAGGTTTATTTTCTATATTTCTATTCTGGTTTATTTTACATTAGAATCAACCTTACCGAATTTAGACCACGTACGTCAATTTTTGGGATCTCAACCTATATAGGGGTTCTAAAGAAAAAAAAAGCCTCTATATACCAAAAAAGTTTATTTTTTAATATATCATGATAAAAATTTTTCTCTAATTAATTAGCCATTGGGAATTTGGAACACATAGATATATTTCTTAGACCACAACATGTACAGGGGCTCTCATGAAAGCAAGCTCTCCAATGACTAGGAAGCCTAACTTGTAGTTTGCCAATGCAAAACAATAAAAGGTTTGATGTTCAAGTAAATCAAGTTTGCTAAATGTGGGCCATGTCAATTGACGTTTTGAGTAGTCTCCAATATGAGGGCTTCCATAAAAATGATGCATTTATTTGGTGTTTGCAAAAAGTTTGATCATTTTTACACTTGAAAGAAGCATTTGTTGTGGAAAATTGGTACAATATATGCTAACCAAAAAACTAGCGTGCCAGCCAAGCTATGCTGCAACGATCTGAACAAGTGGTAATCAAGAGGCGCAACGGCTGATGAGTGCCCTGGGTGTGGCAGACGTTCTCGGGACAACTCTTTTTCCCGTCAATTCGTTTCGATTTTCAGTCAATTCGTGTCGCTTCGTGACTTTCAAACCGTTGAAACCAGAACTGACAATTGGGATAGGATCGTATCGTTGGATAGTAGGATCGCCATAAGTATCTGAACGTGTTTGTTGGGCGTGTTCAAATAAACAACACAACTAATGAATTTCGAAGATGTACAATTTTGAGCACTCCATGATTGGCTCCGGCGTACGCTGAATAAATCGATAATATTAGATGGAAAACTGTTATATTATGTAGAGGAAGGTGAAAATCATGGAATTCAACCGTTATGTACACTGGTATTTCCCATTTCTTTATCATTTTTGCCTGTAGAAGTCGCTGATCAAAATTTTCGCAAACACGTAATACACAAAATGAATGCATAATGAATGAGTGACTGTATTAAGCGAGAAATATTTTAACAATTCTATCAACAAGTTTAAAATCAGTATAGATTTAGAGTAAGCAACAAAGCAAAATTCCGCCTTTGAAGCGAATCTCGTCAAAAGTATCTTAACCATCAGCTCATAGATGCGACAACCGTTTATGCGACACTTTATGTTTTTTCGTGCTAGATTGCGAAGTAATGAAGGAGGTGCGCTAAGTTTGAGGTATTTTTATTAGAAACGACTTGACCGAAGACTTTAAGTTATTAAAAATATTTGCAAAATTCTACTTTCTGTCGCCATTTTGTGAACATGCGAAATTATGGTTATTGGGAAATAAATTTATATCACATATATATATAAATATATATAGCAAATCGATATAATATAGCATGCCGAAAATGCCGGCACTGATGCGTGCTTCTAGCTATTGTGTGATAAGAAGGTAAAGTGGACAGATAATAGTCCCATTTCAAATAAAGCAAGCGTTCCATTCTATTTAGGAAGAAGTTAATGAGCAAGCGTCGAATTTTCCCTACATTTCGGTATTCTTTTTAATAGGATTTGCAGGACATTTCACGGTTAGAGCTGTGAGCTCAAATGGCGGGCACCCCTTAAGGCTAATTGTAAGACGCTGGTATAATATGCTAACATTCCTTTTCCTGTTCCCTTCTAATCACATAAGTTTATAAAAAAGTACGCAGTAAATTATTGCATAGATAAGCAAAATACTACGTGTGTCAATACGAACCACGCGGGAAGTGTTGCGCTAGATGGTTTTGAGAAAGATGGTTATAAAGCACGTGAAGCTCCAATATTTTTTGATAACTTTTATTTACGCAAGTGAAAAGACGTTTAAGTTCCCATAACAAGTTTTCCGTTACATGGTTTAGCCTAAAATTATGTGAAACTGCTACAGTCACAAAAATAGAGATGGGTGACTAAAATTTAAGACAAGCGCTTAAATGTGAGTTCAAAAAATGGCCATGACCTACTTATATATACGCGTACAATATAGAAGAAATTCAAACAAGCTCGAGAAAAACTCCCCTAATTTTTAGCATACATTCGCCTGTCATTCTCGAACCCTAGAGATAATTCCGGTAGTCTAGGGATTCGTCAGGATAGCCAGCATCGCTAGCCCAAAAATTGCCGCGATTAATTAACTAACACGTCGACAGTGAAAGATCAAATTTTAACTTATCTTCACTTCTGATTTATTTCTAAGCCTTTTTAGCGCACATTGGCACCTTCTTCAACCAATTACAAATAAATTGAGACGATAGTAATAGCAAAAAATAAGAAAATTGCATTCAGGGGTGACCGAATCTCTTATACCCATCACAGTGATCCCAAAAAAAAAGAAAAAAAAAGTTTTCATACTCCGTAATATAGGGTGGGCGCGGCTGATGTTATTTATTTTTAGAATAAAAGGGGAAATTTATATGTTGTAAGTGGCAAAGCAAAGGTGTTCACGGTTTTCATTACAAAGGTGGGAGAGTTTTTTCAAAAGTTTGTAGATATATGTTCAATTTTGCGAACGGGAGAATGTTTGTCATACATACTACGCGATTGCTCAGACAAACAGATGGACAGATGAACGAATAGACATGCTTGGGTGCATTGTGAACTTGAAACTGGCAAAGAATTTATATTTGCAACAGTTTTGATAGAAAAATTTAATTTTTTACACCATAATGTGTTCTCAGTTTAGGTGATAATGTAGGCGTGCCCTTCGACCGATTTAGCCCATTTTCAATAGAAGCCTGCGTGCAAGCACTTTTAATGTTCCTTCCAAATTTGAAGTCGACGCCTTTAATTTTGCGGCCAGGAAAATGCTTACAACAGACAGTACACAGACGGACATACTTAAATCGATCCAGAATTTGATGCTTATCAAAAAGATCTATATTTATAATCCTTCGATTATGGAATGGATGGAATAATAATAGTAATTATGATAACAATAATAATAATAATAATGATCCTATTGATCATCGCATATAAAGAAAAAATTGGTAAACGGATGAGAACACTGTTGAATAGACGAACGAATCTGAGTGAACGGAATTAAGAGCAGCTTCAAACTGCGCACTGTTACATTCGGAGGACTATTTCCAAAAACAAACGGGCTTATAGAAGACTCGGGACCAAGTGATAACGTTTCAGATACCCCCTTTAAGAGGTTGGCATTTTAATCAAAGGGAAATAATGTTCGAAATATTTTGCTTTTAATTGATGTTGTCAAGATATCTATCTGTCTGTTGTCAAGATATCTGACGCCTGAAAGATTCCATAGGCAAGATGCAATATATCGCCATCTCATATGACAATGCTCACTATTCGAAGGGAAAGTCTGGATGCTATCATTGCATGGATTGATTGATATTTTTTAGGGTCAGTCAAAGTGGACGCGAGTCAGTTCATTTAATACATGATGATCATTCCGTGACGTGCAGGATTTAACTTAAATATTATCTTATACATATGATGAGGATCGAAAATTCAATCATGTCTTGTGTTAATAAAATTATTACATTTCGGATAAATACTTTAGTTTTTGCTGTTTCAAATTTGAGCTAAGCGCACGATTATAACGAAACTGACAATAAAAAATCTTCAATTTCTCCTTTATATGAGTTTTTATAGTTTAAATTCCAGATTTATATATAAACACAATTACCAATGCTCTTTGCTTTTTGGTTTTATACTATTTTTAAGTTTAGATATAATGAATGGCAGCGAACTATCCGGTCTTCGCGTAAATGAATGTTCGCCATTAAATGCACACAACAGTGATTTAATTATAAACCATAATTAACAAACACTTCAAGCTCCTGTGAAAAGAGCTTAAAGTGAATATAAAAGCCAAAGCATGAAATAGAAAAAGAAATTCATTTAAATTTGCGACATGAAACCGTATTGTAGTTAAGAAGTAAGTGAAATGATTGGTATGCTTAAGGCATAGTTGAAATATCTCTTAACAATTTTAAACGTTTCACTTAACTGGGGATTAAACGTTTAAACAAAAATATGCCAGTACAGGGGTCACACTAAAATCTCTTTTCCCGTTAATTTCTTAGAGCTTCGAATATTGCTTAACACCCTGCTCGACACCCTGCTGCCAAACGCGCTTTTTCAAGTGCAGGTAGAATCATTGAATCTCAAGGTCCAACCTGATGTTATTAAGTGATATGGGAGCGTTAAAGCTTTGCACAAAATCACAAGCTCTTCTTATTCCGTTGACCAAAAATTCATTCAGTAACGCTGTAACGTTGCACTGAATATTAAGTTCGAAGGAACGAAAAACAAAACGGAAATATTTTTCACCAGAAAATTGTAACGTGCAAAGCTTTACGCCTGACTTACATTACTTGAGAAAATTCAAAAATTTTTTTTTCTTTTTTCATACAAATGAGTTTCTTTTTGTAATATATTTAAAAAATGAAGAGAACCACACCACACCACAACCTAGATTAGAGCTTCATTTTTTTTTTAACAAACTCACTTCCCTCGATTAGTTCCGACGAGGATTGTATTATGGACTTTTTCCTTCTCATTTCTTACTATTTATTTTTCATGGATATTATTGAATACTTTGTTTACCGGTCTTCCTGTTTATTTTTGAGATTTATTCCAACACGTGCCTACATTGGCATCTTTTTAATAACGGCACAGTTTAGGTAAACATTGCCAACCATATGCCTGACAAAATAATTGATACGTAAAAAAGTGAGAAGTTTTGCGGGGAGGGTTGAATATCTTATGAATCTGCAATGAATCGAATTAATGTGATGTGATAGCACTAGCATGTGCATTTACATCTGCGAAATGCGCCTAAATTTTGTTAAGGAAAAGCACTTAATTTATTATTATAATTTTAAACCAATGAAATGAATTCTTAGACTAAAAAAAAGACTGAGATTGAGCACTAGCAACACAGGCTGTCGGCTCTAATTCATAAAAGTGCATTAGGTATTGAGACTAGTAGTAGCTGATTGTAGAATGTCCACAGCCAAGGAAAAGTTGAGGCAGTCACAAAGAATGTGCTTTCTACTGAGAATTTGTCTACAATTGCAGATTGGGTACGAAGACTTCTGTAAGATCCATTGGTAAGTTTGCCCACTTGCATGGCCACTTAGAAACTTTCATCGTGTCTCTGTTGCAGCTTATGAGTAATGCGCAAACACATGCATTGTAGGCGTGTCCTTTGACCGACTTACCCCAGTTTCAACAGAATCCTGCGTGCAGGAATCTCAAATGTAGCGGCAAAATTTTGAAGTGATAGCTTAATTTTTTCGGCCAGGAGAATATATGCAACAGGCATTACATTGCATACATTGCACTTCTTCAAAAAAACTTGATTCAATTCATGGTTCGTGGAGAAGTTCTTAAATGTGATACTCACATTATGGTTTTGAAATGATCCGCACAGTTTATCAATGCATCTCTTCCCTAAATTTTGTGTCGATTGAATGCTTCTGGCTGTGATTTCGTGAGGCTTATCGTGGTAAGATTCGTTAGAAAAGCGGAGAAGGATTAGTTTTTCACATCATAATTAACTGCTCACAAATACATATATCCTTTTTCAGTGTTAATTGTTAATTTAATGTAAATTGGAAGAAACCTTTTTGGAGAATGCGATGTGAAATAACCATAAAATAGTCCAAACTTGAAAGAGGCGAACGGAAGTTGAACACGACGGACGGACGCACAGACAAGTGTAGATACATAGATAAAGAATGATTATGGTCCAAATCCTCATTGGTGTTGCATACATCCGCACAAACTTGATATGCCCTTGTAGCACAAGTGGTGTAGGTTATCAGAGAAGAATCTTAAGTCGTAGTGCTTAGCCATCTAAATCGCATAAAAGGTAAATAAAATAGAATATGAAGGACTTCGTAGATAGTATCACTTGCTTAGTTTTCAATTGCTTTCGTTAATGCACAATGCGCTTTACACACTTGTGATTCGCTTCAGAACAGAGACTTTATTAAATCGTGTAGAAATCGCGTTGTGTAAAAACTGAGAAATGGAAATTCCCCCACTTTATTGTGGTTATTTATTGGTTCTCATTCCCTATGAACTTCAATTATATTCGAACATACTTTGCGCATCCACATCCACGCATTCATTTTGCACCTTTTTGGCAATTAAAAATGTTCCCGTTGGCAATTAAAAATGTAACTTGATCGTTATCTTGAGCTCGCTTTGTATGTGTAAGATATAGTAGGAGCCAGTTTTTTATCAGATTATGATTGGAAATCCATTTTAAATATATCTGACAAAAAATAAGTGAAAGATTTAAGGATTAAAGAGAGTCTCTTGCGGATTATTAAATTACTTAGGTGAGATTTTTATTAATTATAAAAAAATGTTCATTCAATGTAAATACCTGCCGCTAAAGCGGGCACGTGCTTAAAATGTTGTTTTCATTATTTATGAGTTTCTTAAAATTAATTATCTCACTAACGCGTTTAAATCTTACATATTTGTAAATATAAAATAATATCCTCGTATAGTCGTAAAGGCATTAAAATCACTTAATAAAAAATTCAACCCCTCTGACTTTATAAGGAAAACTAATTTTTAATAAGGGAGGAAAAGAAACAAAGAGAAAAAGAGTCCAAAAGGTCTAAAAGACTTCAATGAATGAAAGAAGGAAAGAAAAAAAAAATAAATAAATAAATAAATAAATACAAACAAAAACAAAGCAAACGCAATAATATTAAAATTGAAATCTTTACCAAACCAGGAAAACAATACAAATTTAATTGAGAAAACAGTAAGCTAAATACACTTACTTTTACATTCATTGGCATCGCGTGCGGTGGCGCGACCCCAGGGACGATCAAAGTGAAAGGGTTTGCAACGTTCGCAGTCTCGTCCCGCGGTATTGTGTTTACATTCACATACCAGCATTCCATGATGATCGGTAATGCACTTTGAGGCATGACCGTTACATTTGCAACGACCTCCTACAGAGAAATCGGATACCGCGTAAGTTTGGCCACTGCTGACTACAAGCGCGGATGTCGAACCGCCAATGATTGTGTTAGTTTGTTCAAACGGTGTAATGAATAGCGTTTTAGAAACCGCTTCGGTGTATTTGCCCTTATTAAGATCGGCAAATTTTTCTGAATTCGTGTCCAAGGTTAACAAAGCATTAGATTCGGGCATTTGCAAACGATGGAATATAACGCGAATATCGGTAGCGGTGACCCAATCTTGTAAAACCGGTGAATTATCTAAATCACGAGCCGACGGTCGACCATCCAACGTGCTAAAAGCTATACGGAAATCTGGGCCGTTGCCCATACGATGAGAGTCCGTACACCTGGCCTCCTGTTCGTTGTGTTTATTTAAAGTGGCACGATTTGGACGCCCATAAACTCTGCGGCACTGGGAGCTGTAGAATTGAAAAGGCTGCCAAGTTTTACCATAATCAGAACTTTTATAAATTGCAATGGAATCCGGCTTCGGAGCTTTAGGACAAAATTGCAAAATGATGTAAGTCAATTCATATTTTTTTCCTAAAGATAAAGTAAGAGTGACATTGTCTGGAGAAGCGCTTGGATTATTAACAGGAGCTATAGGTTCTGATCTCCAGCAAGTAACATTATTTGGATTATTTAAATCGGTAAGAGCGGTCGCTGGGAATCTCCTTTGCGAATTTCTATCATCACAAATACCACACGTTGTAAGCTCTTGACCGACATTTCCACTTAACGAATCGGATGAGGTTTGATCGCAATATCGTTGCGATTTGTCTAAGCCACAAGTGCTTGAGGCAATGATGGGGACACCGTAAGCTGCGTTTATAAAATCTGGCGTACATTGACGAGCCTTGATCTCATCATAGCAAGGATCGGGAGGTGATTGAGCAGCAAACATTTTTAAATATACATCGTTCGGTATAGCCTCTACAATGAGAGGTCTTACTAGTGCTATCCATAAGGAGAGCAGAAGACAAGCAAACCTAATAATCATGATATGATACGACACGTCGTATTATTACAATTCGAAATGTGAACGAACTATCACTCATATAAACTTTTATGTTCGTTCCGCAGTGTTTGCTCAATTGTTATTCACAGAAGTTGATTTCATTCTTTTCCCAAACGAAATTACAAGATTTCAATTTTAAGCATTTTGCCCTTTTTATTCACTATTCACTATTCAAATATTTTTAGAACTTTCACTGATGAAATTTTTTTTTATTTATATTATAATTCACATTTCACGCGCGCGTACACTAACGACGAGTTAAACTTACGCTTTGAAATGCGCTTGCTTCGCACGCTTTGATAACAGGATTAACGAACGCGAGTGAAACCCACAACACGTAAATTCTAAACCTTTAAATATTAATTGTTTCCGGTATATCTAAACGTCAAGTTCAGCTGCCTGTTTACAGTCAACTAAAAACACACATTTTTTGGCCGCAACCGAAAAGATACAAAACATACGAGCAAGGTACGGTTGGCTCATTCATACAAACAAACAGCCATAGGTACGAACAAAGATGCACAGAATCCAAGCACCACACGTTAAATATATTCATATATACGTATGCGTGCATCGGGCATATGGTTTTTTCCTTTTCATTGCTTCCATTTATGTGGTAATCACGGCTACGGTTAAAGTGTGGTATGAAGACAAAACATATGAAATTTTCCAAGTGCTTAAATTCATAACTTCAAACCAAAACACAACCTTTCTATAGGTTGTGGTAGCATATTGTTTTCCTCTTTTTTTTTTTATCGAGCCTACGTAGAAATTCATATCAAACAACCTGATGCTGCACAACAGATATTGCACTTTTGTAATTCTCTTTTACATATATATATATACATATATATATATATATATATAATAATAATAAATTTCTCTCGTCTATAGTTTATTCCAACACATTACGGGAAACGTTACAAAATTTCATTCCATATGGTACACAAAATGTAAAATTTTTAATTTCAACATTAAGGAAAGCAGTCCGAAGTTATGTTTATATATGTATATGCTACCGTAGATGGTTTAAATCCCAGCTAATAAATTTATATACGAATACTGTTAATTGCCATATATGAACACTTATTTTCTCGTCTCTCATCATTTTCACACAAGTACTTTTTGTTTCTCTCCTCAAAATTTTCTCCTTCTCTTTCGCCGCTCTCTGTTTTCTCTAATGAATTTAGAATTTATTCACTTCTTACTCTCCACATCTCTCGACGAAAGTTGCGCAGCTTTTCATATGTGGCTCTTTAATTCCCGGAGAGATTTTGTATCATGATTTTCTCACATCATTCTCAACAACATAATTCTTCTTTTGTGTGGATGCTATTTATAATTATTTAACTGATGTAAGCTTAATGTTTACCATAAAAATGTTTTCGTTTACAGTCATTTGTGCATTTGTTACTATACGTATCGTGCAATTTGCGTTTTCTTTTCATATTTGCTTATATTCACCACTAAAACATATAACACCCAGGAATGTTCTTTGTAATACGTATATATAGGCGTATCTAGCTAGATATCTTTATACATATCTATGTTCAAGTGGTATCTCGACCAGCATCACATTAGCAATGCGCTTAGCCATATGCGTCCGTCTGTCAAATTTATCATCAGACTTGATTTGACTTGATTTGTAATCAACTTATTCTATTCGGCCTACCAAAGTGCCTCGTCCCGTTTCATACACATAAAAAACACAACTATTGACTTTTTAAGATGCTAAAAATTATTCTCATTTATATAACTAAATAAATCCTGCTCGAATATATATATATAGGGAGCTTCCTATTCGATTGAAGAAGAGCACACAACAGTTGCATTTTGAAAATTAGATTATTTTTGGGTTCGCAGGTTGTTGTTGTAGGCGATCTCTTTTTATTTATTTATTTATTTTTTTCTTTGCGGGAAGGAGCACGATATCAGGCCACAATTTCGTGGCGTTGTTTCAGCAAGATTTAAATCCCGAATTGTCACCTTTCACATTTCCTAGAATATGGATAGCGATTACCATAGGGAGAATTTAGTATATGTAGCATATATATTCGACCGCACTCAACGTTCAGAAGGAAGGGGTGAGAAGGAGATGTCAAAATATTACGCGACAGCCAAGCCGTGTGTTGCGAGATATACTATAAATTTTTGTTTCACCGAATAGATAGCATTGTCCATTACTTAGCCAAAAACAATATTCACAGAATTTATTAATGTTAAGGGGGTAGTCAATCGACGAACACGGTTGTATACATATTGTTAGCTGTTGGCGATCTTGTGACTAGCATGTCGGGTTATTGTCTACTGTTAAATGCATAACGAAATGTTGCCATCTGTTGAGAGGTCCTTTCATTTAATACTTCGACTTTTCAATTTCTTTTTAGAAAAGGCTTTAATTTCACTGCCATATGAAGGTTCTCATGACGCATGGGACTTCATACGCCAAGAAAATCCAATCTTTGATATCTAGAGATAATAATTTAGTTTTCTAAATTTGGAACTTGGTCTTTCACACACGGTCTCCTGTTCACATGGAAACCTGTTGCGATATTTAACGTTTTATCACAAAAATATATTAACCGTTGCGTTAGACAAAGTTATGTAGGGTATATAATTATTGTCATTGTCCAATTATAACTTTCTCGCTTGGTTGTCTTAAAAGTTTGAGGAATTCTTACCAGCAAATCAAAATGCGTGATATACCTTTATTTATAACGCTACTTTCCAGTGGCTCCATTCTGGGCATGCAGGTTTGATTCTGGTCAACTTGCTTTGGATAATGGGGATTATAAAAATATTTGAATCGTTATACACACAGTTCGTTGTAACAATCGTTAAACAGCTGCCGGTTGACATATGTTTACCAGAGTTTTGTTGACACTTCTCAGACGGTTAAGTTCGCCCAACAATTTCCAAGTTTTTGACAATGAGCCATTTTGCCAAGAAATGTGAATGCGAAGTACTGCCTGGTACTGGTACATGACTTTAGGACATTGTACACATGATTTGTATACAAATGCCTTCAGAAACTTAAACAAGAAAAAGAAACATTTCCCTACCAAATTACCCTCCACCGTGACAATGAGGGCTTCTACATATTAATGCTGAAAATTCATTTCTTAAGCTCTCGCAAAACTATTGCTGATATAAATCTGACGTGACGGATAGTGATTTCGGTTCCCTTAAGCGTCTGTGAAACGACTTGCGTGAACAGTAACTTTCGTATTCAAGAAACCGGTTAATTCATTCCAAAGATTCGCTACGGAAGATGCACAATGGAAACTAGCTTTTGCAAAGATGTATCGATCACTAAGGTGAATAGACTGAAAATTGATGAAAGTGCGTTTAACACCAACATTTTTTTTCATTGGTTTGACATCTTGTTTTTAATTATATTTAAAGTAAACAAGTGTCGGCTGTTGGACATACGTTACTAATGAAAATATGGCTTTCATTTTACTTTAAAGTGTCATTATTCCGACTTAGTTTCGCTTCCATTCCTACATAAGTTGGCTGAAAGAAAATGAATAAATAAAAGACTCGCCATTCTTAACGTATAAACGGTCTTTCATTAAAAGCGAGACTTTTGAAAAAAACCAAAAAGGACATTATCATAATCGTACAAGTATTACCATTACACCACTTCACCTAATAGGGTCACTCAGGCATTTTAGTGAGAATACATCAAAAATTATGCATTGTTCTTGGAAGTCCTTATATTAGAGGATGTTTAAAATGTCAATTGACCTAATCCGAATTTAGGTAACTTAATTTACTTGTCAAAGGCTTTATCTGTTCTTACGTGGAGAAGAAAAAATAAAAATTAG
The DNA here is from genome assembly GCA_001077435.1 of Glossina morsitans morsitans. NCBI lineage: Eukaryota > Metazoa > Arthropoda > Insecta > Diptera > Glossinidae > Glossina > Glossina morsitans. The sequence continues at coordinate 108,111 of CCAG010014622.1, forward strand.
ACTTTGTCGCTATATAACGGCTTGATGTCGTAAGACGGGTTCGAAAAATAGACTTATGTGATACATATTTTCTACGGTTAATTTTTATGCTGCGTTAATACTATCGACCAATTTTGATCATTAAATATTAAGAATTAAACCTTTTTGTTGAAGAACTCTCTATTCATGGAATGAAGTCCATGCGTTATATTCATGCGGTTGAAATTTGGCCCAGTCATTATTATGTCAAATTATGTTTGTGGAGAAATTTCACAATAAATCACAATAAATTCAAAAACACATCTTTTCGGCATATAAGGGTTTATATGTCATTAGGATTCTTAATTGCGCTTGTGTGCAAACAGTAAGCTTACTTGATCTATATTTGGTGAACTAATTTTACAAAGAAATTTTTATCTCAAAATATCAAAAGTTGGATACTTTTGTTATACAAAGACATATTTCGTATTAGAATCCTTGAAAAAAACCAAAAAAAAGACTTACGTGGTCTAAATTTTATAAAATTAATTTTTATGTCAAATCAATATTATGCACGATTCTTTAGCCAGAAGAGTTGAAGCTTAGGCCTTTTTACCATGTAAAGGTTCGGCTCAGCAATGTGCCCGAGAGTTCAAAAACTTAGTCTGATCGATTAAAATTCTTTAGAGCAGTTTAGAACGGTGGAGTCCTATTACTCAGCAATTTTTGTCGCGAAATCCTGAAAATTTAAATATTTTTTCACATAACTACTTTTGAAAATAAGGCTTTATTGGAGAGATGGTCGAAAAGTAGCGCAGTAGTAGGAGACAAATGAACAGACGGGTAGAAAAACTTAGATCGGTGTAATAGACAGTGAATGTACCTCGAGCGCGTTGTATACATCCACGCAAACTTACTATATCTTTGCATCATAACTGGACAACTCAGCAACAACCCAAAATACCAATGTAAACTATGTTTTTTTTTTTTTTAAATTTGGACACTACAGTTTCGTTCTGAACAAAATACAGTCCACCACGGCTGTAAACCTAATGATAAATACAGTGATTCCGGTTGTTAGTTATTTTGCCAAACGTTAGTTGTGTTATGTCTGTGATAGCCTGACGAACGCTCCTCCGTAAACGTTCCAAAATCTATTACTCGTCAGCATAAACCTGGGTTTCGCTGCAGCCCAAAAAAAAAAGAAATCCATGGGCGTTAAATCCCACGAGTACGGCGACCTATATACCGAAACAACGATGGCAACACAATTCTCTGGTGAACAGAAGATGAGCGCTCGCGAACTGTGCTGCGAGTTTGATGAAATTTGTTAGTAATTGTGTGTCGGTGCGAAATGAAAGAAAAATTGGATTGGGTACGCTCGCACACCCGGAAGCACACATAAAATTACATATACGTGATCCTGTAACCTACAATTTTAAAAAGTATCGCTCTTGGTGAAAGAGCCTCCATTTTGATTAAAATCTCGTTGAATTGCGCGTGAAACGTTAAAAATCAACGCACTTATGACACTAAACTAAAATTTAATATCAGTAGTGAAGCATAGGTAAAGGCTACTGCCGCTTACGAGGTCAAGCGGGACCTACAAACGCTAAGACGTTAGCCATATACGCACAAAATTGCAATATATTTTTTATTTGCCTTTTCTCTACTTATAACTGCTATGACAATCATACTGATTAAATAAAATTGGAAATGTGTATCATAAATCCGGACAATAAGGATATTAATAATAGAATTGAATTAATTACCGTCTGCTTATAAACGGACCTAAGCCACTTTGAAATTTCAAATATTAAAGAAATAATCGGAGCGTTGTACTTTAACGTTAGATGTCAGTTCTTTAAGAATTTAAGAAAGAGACGGGAGATAGCAAATATTAAACTGACACGGAATAGCATATAGATTAGAACTGTGGCCTAATTATTTTATGCGTACTTAATTGTTACAGAAATGATAGCAGATTTGTTATAACTAAACAAAACCTGGACGGGGGAGTGAGGCACAAAAATAGATTGAGTCGATTAATCCGAGTTGATTGTTTAAAAACTTGAGAATCATCGGATATTTCAAGCCATCACAAAACAATTGATTAACTAAACATATACATAAATTACTCATATTTATGCTGATTTGTATAAATGAGTTTGAAAGGGACATACATACGATATAGTTAATTAGCATTTTGCGGCTTTTATTATATTTACTTAAGTGGCTATGGCAGCTATCAATGTTAAATGAATGTGCGTACGTGTGTTTGCACATTTTTTCCCGCCCTTCCCGTTGGCTTGTTTATTTAATGCATGAGAATTTTGCAGTTGACCGTTTAGGTGATTCTTAGTCCACAGAGTTCATTTTTCTTTCTTTAAATTAAGAGCATTTCTCACTTTAATGCATTTAATGGCAACAAACTAACTTAAAAAGTTGTCTTCTCTTTAGCTTCACATTGATTAAGACATCAATGCGATTAAAATCTTTATGACTTTGTCCCTGCCTCTTCGTAAAGATATAATATAAAATAAATATTAGGTCGAAGCATGTAAATAAATACACTATCGAGAACAAAAAAGGACTCTGTTTACATTACATTACATTACACATCTTTTAAATATTCATTGAAGAAAAAATGGCAATAATGTTAATAAAATGGAGCTTTAAAAACTGTTTCCCTATTCGAGAAGCTATTCAAGACTTTAATAATAAAAAAAAAAAATGATAATCTTGTGAACAAAGTGGCTAAGTTCATATAACATCACGTGGGGTCTTTCTATTACCACCTAAGAAAATAGTAAGCAGAAGGGTAAGAACATCTCTGCGGAAGCATTGAAAGTTTTGCAATATATTTTTCGGGACTGCCTGACTTTGTCTCGCAAAACACTATTTCATTTAAAAGTTGCAAGTAAGAAGTACGTCTCTCGAAAAACATGCGAAATATATATAAGAAAGTTCAGAAAGTTCATTCTAGAGTTCACACGACAGCTACTTGGACATATTGTTTCTCTAACTGCCATGTATAGGTGAAATTTACTAATACTACTACCATGTTTACAGTGCAATTAAGAGAAATTGAACGATTTCCTATGCCGCAACCCAATAATTTCGATAATATCTAACTTAGTGCAAGGGAAAATATATTGAGACTGCCCCGAGGCAATGCTTGCGGACAACCAGATGACTAAGGTATTATTGAAAAATACAGACTGCGTACATTACCTTTTAAACATTATTTAGTAAACATGACACATAGACGGTTAGGGTTTGCACAGATGGGTTACGTAAAATATTCGACGAGACTGTAAGTTAATTTAGCTAAAGGAAAAAACAAGTGAAAACATTATAGTCGAGCAAGGCCGACTGTTACCTATTCCCTATACGACTTTTCTTAAATAATATACTTTGTTTCCAGGTGGGGGCCTATCTTCGTCATAGAGCACTACAAATTAAACTTTGCTTCTATATAAAGGCTTACTTTTCGTGAGAAATCTTGTACGAGCTGGGCTACAAAAATGGACTTACGTGGTCCAAATTTAATACAGTTCATTTCTAAGTCAAATTGACCTATTAATCATATAAAGGCTGCTACTTTTTTTGAGACTTCTTGTAGAGGATGGGTTATAAGAAATAGACGCACGTTATCCAAGCATGGTTCAAATGGTTTCTATATCAAACGACCATTATGGCCCAACTCTCATTAGGAAATATTGAACTAAGAAAGGTTTTCACTTTTGTCAGAAAACGTTGTACAGAAGAGTATTCAAAATATCAGCCTTCCAGTGCAAACATTTCGGATTGATTAGCATTAAAAGATGTAAAGAAAGATATAAAATAATCATGAAACGGATTTCAGATAACGATTTATAGCATTTAAGGATTTATTTAATTATTTGTAAGAATTGTTACGAACTTAGGGGAAACTATATAAAAAATGATGGCATTCATCGGTTTGGGAAAAAATTGTAAGATGACTTTTTTTTTCATTTCTTGAGGGTCATGGTTAGTGTGTTATAAAATGTTCAGTTTTCATAGAAAATCGTTCAAAAGTCTTTCTGTGAAAATTGAATTTGTTGCGGCTCGTATTGTATTGTTGAAGAAATTTATGCTATTACCAGAGATGAAATTATTTAGACAGCCCCTGCTCCTTTAACAGACAGAGACAGATTTCATTCATCTACGAAAGGCTGAAATTAAATTTCCGATTAATATTCAATTCCAGAAGACATCTTTTTTCGTTAACATGATCTGCGGTTCAAGTGATTTATGATTTCCTAACCGTCACATACGATTATCACCAATTTTGCATTGGTGGGGGGCTGGGGTCTGAAGAAAATATGAGAAATTCTGCTAAACTTTTGCAAAAGTCATAAAAATTTTGCAACAACAGAGAATCCGAGGATCACGCTCGCTATCAATCATAGTATATATACCCGAGCCCCCTTCAACTCCGGGCTATTCATGCTCGGTAAAGAAAATTATGATGCAAATCGAAGCTGCCGTTCTGGGAAAATGTCAAGTTTTCAACGCGCGTTAAAATAATTGAAAAGCATCGGATAAAAATGGCGGCTCCTAACCTACGGGGGCATTTTTTCAAGTTGAATTTGAATGATCTTCTAAACCTTCTAAAATTATTTGCCGTATAACAAGATTTCCAAATTCATGCCAACGGGTAACTTTAATAAATGTACACATAGACATGCCTCGTTTTATCCTTGAAAGTATTTGTTTTTTCTTTATTTTATTCGCTATGACTCCCTTCACTAAACCGTCTCTCTTAATTGTTTGTGCGCGCGTGTATGTGCTTGGAAAGGTTGGCTTTTTTACGTTGACGTAAATTAAAAATTATGGAAAAAAAAAATGAAGTTTTCTGTGGAATAAGTAAACTTGGCAGAGAAAATGGTTATTGATACTTGATTATCACTATCGCGAGGTGGATACGACCTAAATTGCTTAATGATTTTAAAGATTTTTATTTGCTTGAATGTGTTAATGTTGACTTTTAAATTTTACGAAACTGATTTTTTGCACATCTGCCAGTGCGAGATTAGATCTAAAAGTTAAAATTTCTTCATAGGTATGTGAAAGGCTCAGTCAGTCAGCAATTTTGGGAACGCCAAGAAGCGATGGCTAATCAAAATCACTATCAAGCGTTTTTCACGAATATTTTTCAAGTACCCACCACTCACTCATCACCGAAATTGTTAATAATTTTATAATTTTTTATTATAAGGTTAACTAAAAATACCTGAGCTGCGAAAATGGAAACTAAAATTACGCTTAATATACATTGAATGCTCTTCATCTGCATCTGTGGTGTAAACTAGTGAACCTATAGTTACGAACAGAACCGAATGTTTGGTTTTATTGCTATGAACCTTGTCGTAAAGCCAACGTGGTCTTAGTTCTATTATGAGCAAACGCGGCATCCACCTCGATATGAAGCTCTCTACGATGTGACTCTGAATCGATGGGCATAATGAAAGTTGGGCCGGTTTCAAGTCTTGTACCGCAAGTGATGTAGGGTACAACCACGTTTTCATTTCAAAATGTGACGTTATGATGGTGCGGCCTGGAGAACGGTTCGATCGACTTCATTTTTAATACAGTTTCTCGTTGGGCTAAATGATGTCGAATAGAGTTCATTAAAATACATTCAAAATACATTGTCAACATCACGCGGACCTTATACAAAGACAGAATCTAAGACAGAATCGAAATGGGGAAGAGAGCTCAACGTGGCTGACGTGGCTTGAATTGTGCAGTAATAGAAGTATTTTACATTGACCCAAAATACTCTTTATAACTAATACAGATAGGTATTTGAGCCCGTTCTAATACCGTCGTTTTGAAGAAGTAATAAGCATCATAAATGTCTTGAGAATCTTGTTAAATATGAGAAGAGTAGTATTATATATATTTTCGAAGAAACGTGTCATAAAAAAAAAAAAATGCATAAAAAAGATTATACACTTTTGAAGAAACTTATACATAAAATTACAAAATAAAAGGAATGAAAAAAGCTTAATAAGCACGAAACATAACATCAGACTCGCGTGTTCAACTTATTTGATCTGCGAAGTTTGGGAGGCATGATAACAAATCCGATGGATGATTTTGATGGGGCAGCTCCACCGGACGACACCGTCTCTGCGCTGGCTTCTACTCCGATTGCAGTACCGCGGAATTTTTTAATTGCCGGGAGCTGGGACAGTACTATACGTTGCTGGGTGTTTAAGCAAACCGGAAATACGATGCCAATATCCATGAAAATTATAGGTGAACCTATTTTGGGTGTGTGCTGGTCTGACGAGTGCGCAAAGGAGTGCGTAGCCAGTGAAAATAAAGTCAACGTTTGGGATCTAATTTCGGACCAGCAAATGCAAGTGGCTTCTCGTGACGCATCCGTTACAACATGTCACTGGATTAAATATATCAATTATGGATTCTTAACAAGTTTTTTATGTTGTATTTGAAGTCTATTTTCACAATTTTCGAATTTGCTGTAAAGAAAATGCGAAAACAAATGAACAATTTCATTAATCGCGAAAAGATACATATTTCCCGACATTAAGGTTACATTAACGTTTTGTAGGTGGCCTCTCTGTGGAAAAATCTCTTAAAGATTGTTCTTTTGCTTGTTGTAGACGTAATCTTGAGGGGACGAGTCACATGTGCATTTCAAATTCGATTTTTACCCATTAACTAAGAAGATATAAAATATTTGATCTTTCCATGGGACCTTATACAACAACAATAGCAATAAGTTATGCAGACGGATAGATGTGCCGCCAAGTTCGCTCTGAATTTAAAATCTCCTATGGCTGCGATCAATATTTGCACAAAATTTTACATATTTTGTAGGTCCTTTAGGTAAACAAGAGTTTTTTTTTTGCCTATTACGACATTTTATGTGCGGAGTACAATCATTTTTAAAATCGATTTGTAATAAAGTAATGTGAACTCACACTCTCCTACTAAAACAAACTAGTTTCGATTACTTAATTCGTTTCATTTTTTCCTTTTTATGAATTTCTGCATAGCTGCATAGGAGAGAAAAGGAGCTAATGACTGTGAAAGAAAAATTGAAAGATTTTTTCCTAGTTTATTATTTCGCTGGCTTTTAATTACAGACGAAATCGTGTAGGGGTCCACGGAGACGCGTGAATAATTGTAACCTTAACGAAGTGGGCGACGCAATGGAATATACAGTGGGCTGCTAGAAAGAAAAGCTGTGCAATTCGTTTGCCTATTAAAAGGGAGATGGAGAGAGAGAGAGAGAGAGAGAGAGAGAGAGGGAGAGCACTACATAACGATAACGATAACAATATTCGTTAATATTATATACACCATTGATATTATATTTAAGCAAATGCTTTTATTTCATTAAGCAAATTGATACGCACATGATTCGGAATGAATTACCCAACTGAACTGAACAATCCCCTAGGATTGTGCACATTTCTTTTACTTTCTCTTTCGTTAGCCTCAGGATGTCAAATAAATCCGTAACTCACTTTGCTAGAAGAAAGCTAAAGAATAAATCCTAAGGTGTAGTAAATCACGCCATTTTGACGAGCACTTACAACCCTGCAATCTGACATAACGACATCGGCTATTTAAAAAAAAAAAAAAAGTTTATTGTCATACTGGTTGTCGAATGTTGAAAATTTCAATGATTTGAAAGCCTACTCCCGATTCTGTCCAATACTCACCTTCCTACAAATAGTAGGGCATTAGATGGTATGAAAGATTTACTTTTTAATATGTCACGATGAAAATTGGTGCAGAACCACCTCGATCTATTTTATAAACTATCTTCTATAATTGAGGCTCTCGTGGAAGGGTAAACCTTTATATTGCAATCAGGTCCAATTTTCGATATGGTCTCATCATAACGGTATTAACTAATATTATTGCAATGTGCCGTTTCAGAGAACTATGTTAGCTTAGTTATCCAATATGCAATGAACACTGAAGGCTGGTTTGTTTTTTATGATTGTCTGTTTACGCTTACATCACATTAAGGAGTTTAAATATAAATTTGAAAACCACTACGTATGTACTTCTATGATATTAATTGGCTAGTTACCTTCAAGCGATGTTCTGCATTGAATGCAAATCCAATTGAAGTGAGCCATCATGCTAGAATTACTAACATGGATAAAAAAGTCACATGTGCATATATAACTATACATATGTATATGAAAATAAACGTAAATATAAATTCAAATATAAATATGAATATCCACATATGCGTGTATATACGTATATATGTATGTATGTATAGAAATAAATCAAACATGATGTAGAAGTCATACACTTTAGATTCCGTAATAAGGCAATAAATATTTCTTTTACAAACTTGTGGCAATGGTGCACTTAACTCATCACTCGATAAGTCTGTAGTCTCTCACATAAATGGCAACACTGCTTGCAGACGAATATGATTTACAACTTGTACTTGTTTCAGTGAAACCTACGGCGTCCGAGGCGTCCGAATTTTGAGACGCGTATGATCTAATATTTATCGACTATCTTCGAAAAGGGACAAAGGAGGCTTAATAAACATCATATTATAATTGCAGAATAACTGCGAATGACGAAATCGCAAAGAAATGACAGGCTAGAACAATTTTTTCAAAAATGGTTCGACTTTGTTGCGTTTCAACAGCATTTCACTGATGATAAATGGGTTAACAGCGTGCTCTTTTCAAATGATACCAAATTGTCATGTGGTTGGTATTTAGTGCCTCCGCGAATTCCAGACAGCTTGCGTGCCAGTTGCAAAATCTAGTCGAGTCTGCGAGGTACATCTTTCACATCGAAACTGTTTACGAGCGAGAATAGCGTCTATATTGAAACCTTTAACTGAGTAAAAGCAAAGCAAGCCCCAGACGAAAAATTTTTTAAAATCTGCACTTTACCGAAGCCATCTATTTTCGATCGCTTCGTAGGAGGTAATAAATAATTAAAAAATAATTGTAAATAATTTTGATAGAACTGCGCATCGTTCACGGCGTTACCACGCAGTCATAATGCCTCTATTAACTACTTACTGAAAGTCTAATGAAAAAATGAATGTCGCAATTTACACGTCGAAACACACCCGCAGCAGGGAATAAATAGGATATTACAGCCGGAACATCAGCCGGAAGATCACTTAAAGGCGCTCTTAAAAAGGGCAATCTTTTAGTACAAAACCGAAATGTGTAGCCAGCCGACTACTTTTCACTTCATAAAAAATCAAAACTATCGCATACTATTGTAAAATTAATTAATTAATTTATGCACAGACATAGCAGATGGCAAACATAAGTTACATTAATTAAAAATTTAAAAAAAGTTACTGCTAACATTGTTCAAAAAATAGTTAACCCGCACCTTCCACTACATTCATTTTTCCATATCCAACCTTAATCCCAACCTTTTCAAAGCTTCGTGGAAATAATTCCAAAGAGATTTTTTAAAATGAAACTTCTCTTAGGCAATAGCCTTTCGGCAGACGAGAATTAGAATCCTTTTTTTTTTTTTTTTTGATACACTTTCCACGACTAAAGCCTAAAAAGACTCATCATTTTCCAAGTTTCAAAATTGAAGAAATTTGGATAGTAGATGATTTGTTTTGGTCATCAAATGCGCAAATTTCTCAACCCGCTTTGCTGATAAATAAAAACGAAAGGATCAAAACAAAAGCGTCCAAAGAAGTTCTACGCTACCTAAGGGAGCCGCGTATATATATATGAATGTTTCCGCATGAAATTCCCTTAAATCCTAAAAAAATATCTCGACTCTTTTCAGTTATGTTTTAAGAAAAGCTGTTGTGCTTTCAACTATGGGGCACTCTAGAGATTATCTACCATTAGGGTTTTAAATGGGGATTTTCGGCGAAAGACTACCAAACAATCTTTCTGCAAATACCGCCGTCTGCAAAAACACTAATATGAGCACCTTGGGACATTACTTGGAGGCCTTCTATAGCTTACTGCGAGAGAGGAAAGAAAACTTCACTGAACTTACTTTACGAATGGTCAGCCATTAAAAGCAAATTAGGGCCCATTTTATCTGCTTCCATGTTCAGACTCGAGAGGAAAAGAAAATGTGGGTCGTCTGATTTAGATTAGTCATTCTGTCCGTGTACGTGATTTGAAACGTTTCCTTTACCAGGTCATAATGAACATGGGTGTGACGACAGTGATATAGAAATTTATTCACAAACATAAATAAAAACTCTAGATAGGAAACAAAACTTAATATTGTGACGATGTTTTCATTAAAGCCCAACCTCCTGAATTTCAAAATTGTTTTTGTTAAAGGCAACCGTGTCAATTAGTTGGATGGAGCAATTTTTATACTGGCCAAGGACATTAAAGACCGTTAAGAAATTCGGCCTTTTAAATGAAATCCACCTACAATCTGTAAGCTGTGATACACTTTTCGGCTATTTTTGTTGTAGGGCGATGCCACCTGAATCGAAGTAACCTCTGGGCAACAACTAAGAAGGTATATGAGAAGCATCAATTTTCTATCAAAAGTTTTACGATCGCAAGTGTTGCAGCACTAGACGTCAGGCCGAAACAATTAAATCGGCTTAAGCTGATTAGGAACATATGTGTATGTGTCATCTGTAAAAATAAAAAAGCAAATCCAGTCGTACCCAATCCTGCCTTTCTCTATCTACATCCCTACAAACCTATTCAGAAAAACTTTGCAAATATTTATTTTTTCTCTTGGTAAAATTATTCCTTGGAATGATACTATGAATCTATGCATTGCGTATAACTTGATCAAATATTCATTTCTAATTAAAAAAAATATTTCCAAAATATAAAACAAAACATTTTCTGAAATATTTATGAAACGGCACATGATAAATATTACAGCTTAGGTAATACAATGTCGAGCAAAGTAAGAGTCCATAGAACGAAGAAATAGGGGAAACCTAAGTATATGTACAAAAAACTGCGAAGCTTGTTTCCGAAGCATTCTTCCTGTAAAAATATTTACTTTTGAAAATCTGGCAACTCCAATTTTATTAGCGTATAAATGTATAAAAGTGTGCGTCCGTCGGTGCGATGCTAATGTTCATAAAGCAGAATGCTTTATTAGGTAGAAGCAAATTGTTTCTCAACCGCAAGACGTAACCAATGAGAGGATAGTGAAGATGAGAACAATCAAAAGGTATGTGTGATTCATATTCACTGTAAAATTTCCTTTCCATTGTACCTATCTCGACAGACAGGTCACATGCGCACAAAGCATCGACCGTAGCCTGGACGATGCTTAGATGACCATTTGGGATCGACAAGTATTTTATATCAATCTTGCAGTAGAGAAAAAGTTCTGAGAGCCGGAATGGGCCACATCTTCCTTATACGCAACTTACCGTGCTCTCGGCAATCATTTTTCGCTCATTGAATCTAGCACCTTCATGACCCAATCCAATTACGGCTATTCTTGCTTGTTGCTGTTGAAGACTCTCTCTCCACTCGTAGTTAGCTTGAAATCCCCGTCTCCTTCCGTCTCTTTATATTAATTTTTGTGACACTTAAAAACGCAATAGGACATCAAGAAAAGTACAAACTTTTCTTTCTGCTCATATCTTGCAATGCACTCACGGATCATTAAGCGAAGAGAGGATATTCTTTTGTTTATTCAGCAAAGTTTATTGGACTCCATCACAGTTTAATTTAACTTTTTACTTCATCTGAATCTCTACTTTTTTAATAAAGAAATATTTAATACAAGATATATGGCATTGCTCGAAACCATTCGAGAGAAAATGAAAAAAAATTTGGGTTCGATTGATAACTTTTTCAAATTATTCTTAGTTGATAGTTGGATTAAAAACAATGTTTCATTTTACAAGTACGAAAATTGGAAAAGTTACTACGTAAGAGCCGGTGGAATGAAAAACTTTTCTGACTAAAATAAGATGAACAAATTTTGAAATTGTACCAGTCCGGCAGTAAAAAGATGGTAGGACTGACGAGCAAGATCGCTTGAGCTGTTGAACCTGGTGATCTAGAATTTTGTATATCATTTCTCTGTCATGCATTTCCTTCTGCTCAATGCAAACGGAAATGTGGCGTTAAAATTGGAGCTGGTGAGTACACAAATTCGCACCATCTGTGTGTATATGCGAAACGGAGAGCACTCGTAATGTCATAGTAGCTTTGACAACTCCCAAGTGATTAGATGTGTTTAATATTTTTAAAATACCCTTTGAACAGCTATTTCCATATATCGATATCGCCAGAAGAGTAAACAAACGAAAAACCGGCATTGTTCAAATCAAAAACAGCAACCAGCAAACGGCAAACAGCCTCTATTGTGCAGAGCAAAAGAAAAAAATAACTAAAGTACAAACTTATGCCCTGTGGAGAGCATCGGTGGTAACATGTCACATAAACATTAACAAATTTTTCGTGCACTCATATGGTAAGTATGCATGTAGATGGTAAATGTACGTACGTATATATGTATAGTATTTGTGCAACGTGTACACTTACAAAAAAAATACTATGCATCAGCTACAACTTTTTTTGTAGTTTTTTCCTTTTATTGTCGTTGCTGCTGTTGAAATTGTAGGAGCGATAGTTAAGTTTATTACTTCCGTAATTTAGTGTGAAATGTTTGTTTGTTTGCTTGTTTGTATTGGTGCATTTGAGCGCACTTGTTGGATACAATGTTTTAAAGTGTATGAAAGAGAAAGCAAAATATTGCTTCCTATTAATATTTAACTGCCTTTTATAACGATTACTGTTGCTGATATTAATACGCTTTATAAGGAAATAAAATATTGATATGTCGGTACGTAATAAGCCCTTGCTGTAATGAATTCATCGTATATATTTAATATATTTATGTTGAATGTTCATCAAACGAATATTTGAAATATTTTCAACTTTTCTTAAGCGTAATATATACAAGGGATTTTTGAGCAACTAAATCTACTGCTTGGAAATTCGTGAAAGATACTTCCATACGATTCCAATTTAACGAATACAATGGATGAAGTGGCACTTACTCTAGCGTTTGCAACGTTACCGTAATGCTGTTTTGAACAGATACTACAAATGAAAGAATTATTCTGCACTACTTGCGCAAAGAGTGTATTAAGTGTGTCCGAAATTATGAAACACCCAGAATTATTTTCTGAATCGGTTTATATCTGACTCTCAGTCTGTCAGCCTATTAGACGGTCCTTCCGTTGCTTGTCTATGTATTTTTATGGCGAACCTACAATTAACAATTTTTTGATGAAATTTCGTTCGCTGACATGTCCTGGCCCATGGATTGACGTTATTGGTTATGGAATGGATCGAAGCTCTAATGAGAATTCTTATCATACGATAGCCTATTTTAAAAAGTCGGTAAAAAATGTGAGCATTTTTTCATGTTAAATGAATTGTGAATTGAAATGAATGTGAAAAATATGGTCATATGGTCATATGTGATTTATGATTTATAAGCATTTGCTTGAGATGATAACTTGCGCTGATAATAAATTACTTGAGATGATAAAGGGTAATGCAGATGGCCGCATAAAAGTTTCATGACTTTCTGCCTTTAGATACGTGAATTGTAAAGGGGATAAACACCCAATCTTTCATTCCGCTTCTGGGGACTTAGATAAAAAATTTAATAGCCTTACGTGGTGTACGAGACCATATCGTATAGTAAATTGAAGTGAATCCATGATTAGACGCACATATATGTGAAAAATGTACGAACAACACGTATCTCCATATATATCCATGAGCAACATTTCAGGATTTATTTAGTTGCAGCGTACACGTGCAGTACGTTTGTGTTGTAGAAGTAAATCGAAACCTTGGGACGAGTGTTAAGACCCCTGGTGTGTTTACATAGGTATTAGAGAACGGGATCCATGTTGAGAGATAAATTATGTCTTCTTAAAGTTAATCATTAAACGTAACCTTAGAATCTCTTGGAAGACTCAGCGCGGAACAACAAACGAGCATTATAACCCATAATCTTGCTGTGCCCGAATCTTACACCTATAGAATCTGAACTACAGGCTTCTTCGCGTTACATATGGAATGAAAATGTTTGTAGATCATCTTCCTTGGTAGGTATGAAATATAGTTATCGACATTATAAGCAATTATGTACAGTGCTGTTAACTTAACCGTCTTTGCAAATCTCTTCAATTTATATGAGCTATTTTTCGGTTAGAGGAGTGAATCACATATCGTAAGATAAAATTGAAATTATTCTTCGAACTTTTAATGTCTATATAAGGCAAAGACGTTATGACTGTTGTGATTTTCTACACCATCATTTTAAACCGACAATTAGCAGATAAAATTGCTATATATATATATATATATATATATGTATATATATTGTTTGGAAATTAGTTATGGGCTACATGTCTATCTAGTAAATTATTTAAATCTAATATGAAAATATGTAAGAAAGCAATAATAACTAGCGGCATACAAATGAACAAATTTCTGTTGGGATTCATGTACACATGAATACAAAATTATGTCCAAAAGGTGTAGAGAACAGAAAACCATGAAATGCCTTATATGTGTATGTGATGTGCAACGTTAATATAAAATCAGTTAAATCAAACAAAAAATAAGTAAGAAAATCATTTTTGGTTGCGACCGAATCTTGTATACCCATTACCGTTACTCTAAAAAAGACTAACAAAAAAGAGAAAGAAACAAATTTTCATACTTTATAATATTGGACTGGATTACGGCACGATCGAATAAAAGTGGAAATTTATATCGTCTCTCATTTTCAGTTTATGCGTAATGGAGGAAAAGGCGAAAAAGTGCAGATGTTCTCAATGTATATTGTAAAGTGGGCGTGCTCTTTAGCCAAAACGTGCAAGACCTTGCAATGTGTCTGCCCAATGTGGAGTCGATAAGGTCTCTTTTGCGCCCAAGAGAATGTCTACAACAGGCATTACAGGCAGACAGGCAGATGGACGTGGTTAAATCACTTCAAAATTTGATGCTGATCAAGAATATATACACTTTGCGGGGTTTGTGAAGCTTCCTTCTGGGCGTTGCACACGTTTGCGCACAATGTATAAGCCCCTCATCCTTCGGTGGTGGGTATAATAAATTGACTCCTAATTGAAAGAACCAGTATGTGGCGTTCTTTTCAATACTTTTATCTCACTGGATTCATTTAGAAAGGATGCTGGGAGAGGACTTAATACGTTAGCTTGAAAAGATATTTTGAAGAAAGTCTTTGTATTAGATTTTTAATAAATGTTTTGCACTTCCATAGATTTTCAATTAATGGAAAATCTAAATCGTCGTGGATAGTTTTGGTAATAGAGAAAAGAACCGCGAGGCGTTAATAGCAGAGTGAAGAATCTTAGATCGCTATTTTTGAAGCATTTCAACTGCATAGGTACAGGCTGTCCCACACTATTGTTAACGTAGGTACAAAAGGTTTGGATGATACTTTGTATGACGTAGGACGGAGTAGCCAAAAAAACCTTCTGGTTATTAAGTGAAGGTGCTGGCATGATTGCCTTTTACATACTCTTTCCATGTTAGCTTTCGCTCCATATGTAAGCCAAGATATTTCCCAGAGCTGTTAAAAGAGACGTCATTGCTATTCAAATAAAAAAAGGAAGACAGAATAATCATTACTTAGTATAAACCCAAGGCAAAAGCGGAATTTTGTTAAGATGATTTTATGGTTTGCAAGAATCATTAAATATGAAAGATGAGATCCTAGAAAATTTTCTACATCATATCTAACTATTTTTAAAAAACAAAAACAATTCTAGCATGTCCTATATGTTTCGATTATTAAAAGGTATCTCCCCTGCCGCATACTAAGAAAAAGGAAGTTTTTGATCATTTTTTGAAGGGAAGGAAAGTTGACGAGTAGTCGGATGGAGGGAAACCTAACAGAGTAATTGTATCCGAGAGGTTTATTAGGCCTGTATTTAAGTATTAAAAGAAGAACTATTTTTAAAAACTATTAAAAAAAAGTAACACCGGAGCAATTCTCGCGGGGCATATTTAAATTACAAATCTCCGCGGCAAGTTATCCAACCGACACAAATTTCAATTAAAGAAAAACAGAAAACTACACCTAGAGAATCACTTAGGATATCTCTTTGTGTGATTGACGAGTATTTAAATGACAAAGCCTTCGACCGAGAAAAAAAATGCAATCCTTCGTTAATAACTAAGGCTAATAGTGTTAATGGTTATCTTTTGAAAATTCTTCCACATAGTTCTCTACAAAATGTTAATTGACTTATAGTTCAAGTACCAGTGTGCTGCTATGCGTTCATATCCATAAAATTAAATTGAAAATCTTCCCAGGCCCGTTCATCAGTGTTCTATATCTGCTTTGACTGAAAAATACTGACAATGACGTTGCTCTTTAACAAGCGCTCGCGTCATATGATACGAGCAGCAAGTAAAATCGGGATCTTTTAACTCTTAACGCAACTCTTAAGAAGTGTTCGAAGTACTTAAAGTTATTAAATAGCATATGACGGTCGTTTATTTATTTATCTGGGTTTCTGAAGGCTATTTGTTCGCGCCAAACTACTATGTAAAGATAAAAAAAGGAGATAAAAAGAAGAAAATCTATTTTGAGCAAGAGTTAATTTAGAAACCAACTGTAGAAATCAAAGCAAATTAACGAATGAACGTAGAAAATGCTATAAATGAAAAAAAGAAGAAAAACGTGAAGTACGGTACATATGGAAGGGAAGGCTTAACTTGGTAAGACAGAGAAAATAAAAAGTGAAACAAAACAAAGACTGCATTTTTTTCCTGCAACGAAAAAGATAACAAACACGTGAATATGGCTGGATTTTGTGGTTGTGGCTTATAAGTAAGGATCAAAAAACACAATTTTATGCGTCGCTTGATCCCGTGAGCTCATTTTCAATATCAACTTATATCCACTCATATCTCAACATTTCTGCAAATTTAGAGCCGATGTATATCACTAAAATTATGCAGACGGGGTAACAACGGGCCGCACTAGCAACCATGAGACGAAGGGACCGACATGCTTAGACCGATTCAAATTTTGATACCGATCAATTATGAACATATACTTTATCGTTTCTCTGAAGCTTCGTTTAGATAGAGTCTTGCAAACGTTTTGACAAAATGAATAAGTCCACCAACCTTCGGTTGTGGATTACATTCATAAATAAAAATTGCCTAGCGTTATTTAAGCAAGAAATTAATAATCGGTTTGTGAGTTTAAGAGAGAGCGCAACTAGTACTACATTATAGTGGATGATATTCTAAGTTTTTCATAGGGTTTACGTGGCAGTGGGTCGCACAATTTTCCCGGCTAGCGAACAACAAAATGGGTGTATATTGAAAATTCTCCAAGGAAAAGTAGTATTATATAAAATCTTGGATAATACTTTGACTTCTTCACGTGAAAGTGCTGCCGTGTTGTTGCCGTGTTGAAATGTATAGGCGGCGAAGAAAGTGTCACTGACATAATGTGTTTTCCTTATTGTTTAATATACAGAAAACTGCTGTCAACACCTGATGATTGATGAAAAGTGGACAGCATTCACTATTTAAAGCCCAAAAACACTATAACGTAACGCATGGGCATTCGGCGATCAAATGAAATATTTATACTGCCAGCATCCATTTGAAGCGCTAAACTATTTGACTGATAACTGATGCACTGAAATGACCTGATAGTTGAAATCAGAAAAGTTCGCAATATGCGAAACGATGTTGTTTAGTGATTTTTCATCATGAAGAAAGCACTAGCTGAACACGAACCAAGCCCGTTTTCATACAAAGCCCTCTGAATGCCCTCTAATGCTTTCAGTCGGTTTTAGCAGCTCACACTATACTCCACTATACCTTGCTAATCCCATCAGATGCACAGAAAAACGTTAATGTCATGAATATTCCGCTTTGGGGTCGATGTGGATGGCTCCCCCGGACTAACCGATGACCTTTAGCGCTTGGGATTGTCGTGATAGATCTACTTTTCATCATCGGTCACAATGTGCCACGGAACGCTCTTTCTTTTTTGCTTCGCAAGCCAAAAAATCGCGACGTTGAAACGGTTTAAAATGACGTTTTCGGTCAATTCGTATGGTGGTCGTTTTCCCTTCTTTGGTTTTTTTTTGTATTGCATGTAAACGTCTAGAAACAGTCGGTTCAACAACTGCTAAGCTGTTCAAAAGTTCTTGGGGACTTTAGTCTCGGTTTTCGCCTAATAAGTCTTGCATTGCCTGCGGACTTTTTTGATCTTGAAGACCGTTCCTTGTTATTGACATCAAAATCGCAACTTTCAAACCATTGAAACCAAAACCTGCACTTGCAATATGAGGGAGCAACATTACCATAAGTTTCTGAAAGTGTTTGATGGGCTTCGGCAGCAGATTTCTTCAAATCAAACAATAAAAGCAATGAATGACGAAAACACTGTTATTTTAGGTCAAAATCACGTAATTTTTGCAAACACCTAATATATAAAGAGGTTCTCAAATTATTAAAATAAAATCACTATTTGATGAGCGCGGGTGATTTTGTCTGTTTTCAGAACAAAAGCGGAAGTTTGTATGGTGTACGTGTCGTACTCGTATAGGTGACAACCGAAAAACCTGGAAAGCAAAGATGTGCACAGTGTTAATTACATAAGGACGTGGATGCTGTAGGCGTATCCTTTGACCGGTTTGCAACTGGCGATAGCTTAATTTTCCCGCTAACGGGAAAATGTTTTCCACATATACTACACAGTTGTGCAGATGGGCAGAAGGAGAGACGAATTTGCCCAACATTTCTGCCAAAATTGAAGTCGATAGCTTCTTTCACTTTACACCGACGGACAACACGACAGACGCAAATACTTAAATCGATTCAGAAGATGAAGCTGATCAAGAATATATATACTTTATAGGGTCCGTGAAGCTTCCTACTGGGCGTTGAAAACATATTGATCAAAGCTTAAAATAAAACGAAATCTCAAAACTGCTGAAATTTTTTTTACACAAAAATAGTATATCACTTAAATAATCGCTTGGAAAGGAAATTCTAGTGAACCAATGCAAGTGTAATTCAACGAAGAAATCGCAAGAGGTATACTTTCAAATAATCAGAATGTTATTTATGTGTCACAATTTCCTCTTGTCCTTCGAGTATCATAAATAAATTAGTCCGTAAAAATTTTTCATACGAAATATTTTCAAAAAGTGGGTTTTGGGGTACTTGGAAAATTTCTGGAAAATATGTAGTTTTACAGCATAAATCATAATAGCATTCAACAATTGTTGCAGTTAATGCTATTAACCCAAAGTTGCATCAATTCACTGAAACCGTGACTAGTAGACAGAAGTATCACTGAAGTACGCCTAATACCAAGTGAAGCCTTTTATTGATTTGCTCTCTTCAAAGTTATGCAAATGCACTTAGAACTCTGCGAACCCACTTATGGAAGATAACAATAACAGCAAAAATGCTAGCGTTTATGATTACTAAGGCAGTGAATGTAATGCGTGTATAATGATAAATCAACCATGGAAAGGCTGTTCAATATTTACAAGGATTAGCCAGAAAGGTTCGGCATTTTATATTATCAACGTTAAGTGGCCAGATACGATACATTTTATGCCACTTAATTTGATCGGTACTATATGTGAAATATCCATTCGGAGAAATAATCTGAGGATGCTTGAAAACTTGAGAGCACATGTTACTCAAAAATCTGGATCTTAAGCGTTTCTTCTTCAATACACAAATATAAATATATTTAAATCCGTCCTTATATCCTGTTTGATAGAACATATATGCTTCATGTGTAATGCTTGCTATACATGTACATGGTAAAATGTTATGTTCCTGTTCCTGTTTATGATTCCATTAGAGAAGAAATTTTTTATAATCAATTAGTAAATTTTCATTCAATTATTTATTCATATCATATAAACGGGAGAGAGTTGCTTTCGCCTTCGAATGAGTTATTGATAATTAAAATTTCATTTCTAATTCATTTGCCAGGAGTCGAAAGTGTACTTCTCATATCAAATTTGGATGACGTATGATTAACACAAAATGCTTAAATTATAATTTCTGATGTTGTTCTGATGTACTTGTACGAAAGGTTAACAAAAGTTAAAGATTTGCAAGAGTATAGTATGAAAACAGTAGATTGCCAAGCATGGAAACTTCTCGAACTTCACTTTGTCAGATCTCTGATGAATATTTCTGAACCTTTTCAATCTACTGCTATCTGGCTATCTATTATAGAAGGATGGGATTTTGTCACCAAAAGTTTGCTAATAATTTGGAAAACGCGACAGGCGTCGATCGCGCACACTGCAGACATGTACCTAATTAGCAGAAAAATTCGAACTACGAAATTTAAATGTACGTATGTATTCAAACATTTATATTCGTTGCACTTTTTTTAAATGAACGCTGTGGTGAATATTGTGTTTATTTATTACATGTGAAATTTTTCAAAATATTTTCGCATGAATAGCTTCACCAACTGATTTCAAAGTAAGCTTAGTACCCAACGAATTCTTTGCTAATTATCGTAATGGATCATGCTCATCTTGCCCCGCCAAAGTCATGCACATCGAAGGGTTTAAGTGAAACAAAGTTATGGGCCTAAGGATCTGCTATGTTCAATTAAATTTTGATGCAATCATTGGCGAAAATGGTTGGCAAACCATTCTGATTCTGTTGACTTTGATTACTTAAACATATGACAATTACAACAATTACAACAATAACAACACCAACAACAAAATGAAAGAGAAAAAAATTAAGTTGAAAAATTGAAAAATGATAAATATGCTGTTGTGAATGACGTAACCAGAGAACCATATAAAAATTGTGAGGATTAAAATAAATAATTACTACACAAATATTGGCAATTAGTTCCCATTAATCCTGATTTATAGGCAGTGCTTTAGTGTACGTATGCACGATATATCGATATATCGATATAAAAAGTATGTTACGTACGGATTGTGAGCAGCAATATAATAAACAATATAGGCTCAATTCAATATTTATCTGTGTATGTGTATGTGTGCCTCCTTCCCCTTAATGTGATGCGTATAATGTACGTAGATTTTGACATTACATCTCCGCGTGCAGAAGATTACAGGTTCCGTTTAATGTATGCATAAGTCCTTCGTGGCTAACTAAGTGAATGGCGAACGGTGAAAACAGAGACAAGCATATACTAGGCTGAAATCATCGAACCAATATATAAGCTCCGACATACATGAAAATTAATTTACACTTTCAATGAGAATATAAATATGTAAATGCATTTATGTTTAGTTCCAAATTTTCGCTAACGTGCCAGTTGATTATTTTGGTTAACATCAGCATAACTTATTGAAGAGCATAATGGTGTAGTACTGGAAATATTAAAGCCGATAAGAGTGCCATTGCTCTAGATGGAATTGAATTTAAGAGACCGCAAACAAAGGTAGTAACCAACCATATATATATATGTATATATATATTCTTTTCATCACATTCATCATTTTATCAATTTTACTTTATATATATATATATATATATATATACATAGAGGAAAGGATTCGAATATTTGCACTTGCAGGCATACTCGTATGTATGTAAATATTATAAAAATATAAAACAAATGAAATAAGACTCGTTATTGCTGCTGCTGCTGCTGCTGCTGCTGCTGTTGCGAAGCTCACATTCAGTATAGAATTCAATCGCACCCCGGAGTGTGGTCATAAAATTTCATTTACTTACCCACAAGCTTCATGACCCGTCATATATGTCCTAAAATCTAAGTCAATATTTATTGTATCAGGAAAAAAAATACAATACATATATAAGAGTATTTGTGTATTATGTAAAACATGGATAAAAATAATAAAAAATTAGGAAATTTAACGGAATTAAAAAAGAAAAGAACTGAATATATTTTATAAAAAGTTTTGGTAAATTTTCTTAAATTAAAGTTTAACGAAATTTCCCTCGGAAAAATGGATTTTAGGAAATATTTATACTATAACTGATAAAAATTCAAGGAATTGACCGTAAATTGAATCGTTCAATACTGAAAACGAATTTCGATTGTTGACTTTGCGAAACACACATGCGAAAAGGCGACAGAATGAAGCGACTGAATCCACGAGATCAACTTCAGGCCCATTAGCAGTAATCACTTCTGTCGCGACATTACGTGACTTACTGGGCGAAGCCAATCGTCTATAGGGGGAATGCATTATAGTAATAGCAATATAGCAACAATAATTGTAATGCGGCGGCCACGGTCGAATCCTTAATACATAGCACCCATCAATAATATGTAGACTTTGTATGGTCGCTGAAGCTTCTTTCTGTGCAAACCTGCAAACGTTTGAGATAAAATAATGAAATTTTAATATTTTATAATATTGAGTAGGTTAGGCCGATTTTTTCCATTTTTATACAGGTACGGCAGGAGCATCTATTGAACATAAATGCAAATTTGAAGTCGATGGCCGCTTTTTGTGCGACCATGAAAGCATTTACCACACACACTACAGAGACAGACAAACGTACGAATGGACATGCTTAAATTAGTTTCGAATTTGATGCTAAGTTGTGAGAAATCGAACATATCCTTTATCGCTCGGTGATAACTATAAAAGTATATCTAGTGTATATAGTATAAAAATTATTGAAAAATTAATGAAAAGTATTTCAATAAAGAGGAAAAGTATTATTCTTTTTTTTATAGCGATCAATATTCTTAATTATGGCTGATCTTATAACCAAAATCAAAAAGTCAAGTTTTCGTCGGACGATTTGAGACATTATTACAAGTTACTGCAACAATTTCATTATTAAGAATGATCAAATTGGCCAATATTGTACGGTTCAATAGCACTGATATAGCATTTGAAGGACTATATGAAATTTACATAGAGTTCACTGCTTGTGATTGCTGACTGTAAAATCGGATTTTAAAGGTTAATTTTTGTTATAGGATGCCTCTTGTTTGCTAATATTGCTGTACGCATTAACAGTCGTATAAAAGCTTTGTGTCCCAAGTGTCCCAAGTCTGCTACACTAAGAAAATCATTGTATCACGGATTGTTTGCTCATGAATTTGTGTTACATGCATGCTCTTATTCTCTCTTCTAATATACTCTTTCAATCGCTGAACTTTTATTAACACTACGAGCACACTATAGCTCGGAGCTATGGTGCTCTCTCGAACAACCAATATGGATTCAGAGGAGCACGATGTGCGATAGACGCTATAAAATATGTAGCGACGTTTGCCTCAAATGCCATACTCGGAGACCGATGGAGGGGCGGCGACAAAGAGTACTGCGCCTTGGTTGCACTGGACGCAAAGAACATTTTTAATTCGGCAGACTGGAGGGTCATTCGTAAGGCGCTCATAAGCATGCAGTCTTCAAGGTATGTGTCGACATAGCTACTTTTTGAATCGCACGTTAGTGTACGATAGCGACAATGGGACGAAGTCGCATAAAATAACGGTGGGCGTCCCACGGGGATCAATCCTTTATCCTCTCCCATGGAACATAATGTACAACGGCGTTCTGAAGCTTCATCTGCCTGTCGATTATCAGCTTTGCCCACGATATAGCAATTGTAGTAGTCGCAAAGTGCGTTCCCCAGGTGGAAATGAAGGATAACGAAGCCCTCGCTAAAGTAGTGGCATGGCTAGAAGATATGCGGCTAGAGCTAGTAGAACATAAAACAGAGACGGTGTTAATAAGCGGCCGAAACCACTCATCGTGAAAACATTGTATCGAAAGTAGGCGGGAATATATCGTCTTAGCGCGCTACGGCAGATATGCGGATTTCGAACGGTATCGGAGGACGCCGCATTTGTGAACGCAGGCACTATGCCAATTAATATATTGGTGGATGAAATGAGGCGCATCAACTACCGTTCCCAAAAAGCCATGAAGAAAGACGAGCGGCCAGTGTCCATGCAGATCTCGGAATCGCGATGGGAAAGAACAACGAGAGGAATATGGACGTTCATTCTTACCCCAATCATAACACGATGAACAATAAAGCCACACGGCGAAATAAATTATTGTCTCATCCAGTTCTTGACTGGCCATAACTACTTCTTGTACTTGTACAGGGCACGAAAATTCGCCAAACTGCCTTGAATGCTTGGAAAAAAACGAAGATGCGGAGCAAGCTATCTTTCACTGGAAAAGATTTGAAAATCGTAGACCCCAAACAGAATCCACCGAAATATTGCAGGTGATAACTGGCCGCAATGAAACCTGAAGAAGCGTAGATGAGTTTGTAAGCCGAGTGCTCCAAGAATTGCGGTGGTTAGAAAGACGGCTGGTGTAGAGCAAAGGGAGTGGACTCCAAGAGTTTATTCCAGTGAGTTGTTAGCATACGAAGCGCGTTAAGTGCAACCAGGCTCAGCGAAATAATATCTAATGTTGGTCCCGTGGATGACGAAGCGTGTGTGGGGGGTAGTTTTAGCACATAGGCGCCATGGGTGGCGCATCGTGCATGCCGCTGGCACGAACCATTACTAAACACACACACACAAATACACGAATATATTAAACTTATTTAGAGATTCATTTTCAGAGTTGCATGTGAATTCATAAAAGAAAGAAATTTTATCTTGCGCTGTTAGACATAAGGAAAAAACCATAATTTAATTAACTATTGAATAAATAAGAAAAAAAAAGTCCCTTTGAAACGTGACAAAACCGGAATGTAAATGTTTAGAATACTAAATTTGAGTGCGGAGGCTCATTAGTGTTAAGGGACAATTGGAAATTCTACAAAAATTCTACGAACAAACAAAAAGGCATTGAACACAACATGTCTGATGGACACAGAGGAAGGATGCTGATAAATCAAGTATCAATCCCAAGCTATTCTACGCGTGTGCAGCAAAAAATTTTGCTCTAAGGTTTCAGAGCACTTACACGCGCATTTAATAATTATTGCTCTGCACTATAGATGATAGAAGCATAGACTTGAATTATTTTAGTGCACAAATGCCGCACTTTTCATAGGCGAAAACCGATGAATAAAATCAAACACTTAAAGTGAAACGCTGAGAAATCGTATTTAATTCTTCAGCTTTTTGTGCAAACTTGAGTTTGAAAAATGTCTTAGCTTTAAAAAAATTGGTTGGATATGCAGCACTTGCTGGTAAAGTATTAAGGGGTAACATCAGAACAATAGCTCAGAAAGGAGGGTAGTGGGCAATATTCCCCCAATTATTTTTAATTAAAGGGGGGCCCGAAAAAAACCATCCAATCTACATTCGTATATTTATACGTCCTGCATCCTATGTGTATTAGGAATACGTAGTATTCCTTGAAAATAATGATTTTCGATTAATTGATGAGTGTTTGAGCAAAAATGGTTAATTTTCACACAACAAAAAAAAGAAAAATGGTCACATTAGCTTATCAAAAAAATCCCATCTATTTCGGTACAGAATGTTGTTCTAAAGATCTTGTGAAACAAAGAAGAAATAGAAGAACGAAAATTGTTGCAATTTTCGCATGGGTAGTTTTAAAAAAGCGTTTCATTACTGTTTTCGATTAGTCTGCGACCTCAGGGACATAAAACTGCCATCCCAAGTTCAACTATTCGCCGTCGTTTTCTTTCCTCGCAAAGCTAGGCGCATTTTATTCGCTTAGTATCGACTTCGATGCAAAACTTATATGACTGAGCACCAACTCGTCGTTTTATAAAATTTTAGTCAGACGGCTGTGACGAGGACTTGTTTCAACCAGATTTCGGAGCCAAAGCCTAAGCAGTAGTATTGACCCTTTCCTGTTTTTGTTGGGAATTATTCATTTAAAAGATGAATATAAACATTTTCTAACAGCATCTGCTAGGGGATAAAGAAAATTCAAAAAGAATAATTAACACATTAAATTATAACTTCCCAGCAGATATTTATTAGTTTTTTTCGTACATCTTAGAAGGATTTTAAAGTCTCTAATAAGCATCTAATAAAAAAAAAAACAATGGATTTTCTCAGAAGCTTTTGAATGGTGTTACTTTTTGAATTGATCAGTTTGAAGGCGTAGGATAATTGAACGTCTGGTTTAGGCTTTTTCTTGTACGATATGGCACATTGGTCGACGGAATAGTCCCGATGTTCATTGTAAACTTGAATTTATATATAATACATTTAAATTTACTCACTTACTTTTTCCGCAGTATTTACTCAAATAGACATAAAACACAGAAAATGTTTGTAGCAAAAAAAAAAAAAAAAAAACGTGTTCTTGCATATCCTTGACAAATTAAAATATTCATTAGAACTCTTTATACAAAAAGAAACAAATACATACTTACCCTCGTACCACATGAATCTTCAAACATCCAGATCCAGAACACTAGCATAATTATGCATAATATTGTATACGTAAAAACATGCAAGCTGCTGCACATTGCTGTAGACATATTTACGTTAAATACTCTGTGGTTTTTGACGTTATGTGTAAAGATGTTGGGTGCTTCCGGTATTTGGAGTGGATTCATATATGTTTATATACAAGTATGTAACACAATTTGTGAAAACTGTTGGATCTTCTTCTATATATATATACGTATATATATATATATATACATATACATATACAAAAATATATATATGTATATATACGCATATATATATATATACATAGCGTCAGTTAACAATGATGAAAGTGTGCTTGTTGCTTAACGAAGCTCAAGTGTGAAATGAGTATATGTCTGTAATCGCATGTATGTACGTGTGCTGAATGAATGAATAAGTAAATAACACTGACTAAATGGATATGCTGGTATGAATTTAATTCCATTTGCATGAATGAATACGTGAAGTCACTTTAATACAAATAAGCTCTACTGTATTCTCCGTGAGTCCGTGAAAAATACTCTATACATTGCATATATATTTCACCCTACAAAATTTATTCACTTTATAATTCCTTCTCGCGATATTTAAGAGAAAATATTTCCGCATCAGCGCAACTGCAAATCTTTTGCATTATGAAATATGTATTGGGTTGGTCGGATAATGTTTTCTACTTTGAGGAGCATTGACTTAAAGAAGATGTCCTTGCGTTATGCTTTTTTTGTTTTGCAACTTTTTGGCACCTAATACGAGATGCCTTTAGCCTGGGTAATTCAATTTTTTTCTTTGTCTTATTTCCCGAAAAGAAATTATGCTTAATGAAATTCGCGAAAATGTATGTAACGAATAGAATGTTTGTAGCAAAACAGAAAGCGACCGTACGTGTCAGAATTCAATTAACAAATTTTTCTCTAGTGATTTTCCGCTAACAACGCTGATGAAAGCCATATTCGATTCACTTATTTGCTGTTCAAGATCGCTCGTCCGTGAGCGGTTAATGAGAAAGTTGCCACAAACAAAAAAGAAGACAAAAACGAAAAAAAAGACCATTAAAAACAATATCTGGCTATAGTAACGAAGGAGGCGACTTGCAAGCCTTTACGGTAAAAATATTCTAAAGCATTAAATTTCACGCAAACAAAAAACAAACGCGTAACTGAGATGTATTCTGGCAAAATTGCATTAATGAAAATATTTTGAAATTGCCAAACTTTCGAGAGCAATTTTTGGAATTGTCGGATTTGTTGGATTTGTTGGATTGAATTGAAATTTGAAAGAACATTTTAAGCGCACTAAAGAGGGAAACTAATCGCCGCGATATTGTTAGCTGTAAAAGTAGGCCAGTTCAAGTAAGAAAACAAAGAGTAGGTAAATTAGCTAGTAAGTGTCAGTCCATTTAATTTTTGAGAGCTACATCCTGGCGCTATGATCGGATGCCAGTCATAAAAGCAAACAATGTGTATTCGTGTTGTAGTTGTTATGATCTCTTATCGATTTAGGCATTCCGAAGGAGTAGTCATAAAACGGGGTCGTTGTGTCCCGCAACTTATGAGGCGGCTGTGCTGTTGCTCACTGAATGTGTCTGAACAGTTTCCTGGGTGCAGATAAGTTTTTGGTGAATTGCAAGAACATTTCAGGGAAAATCAAATGATGATAAAAAATATTGAAACTTTCTTATTATTATTAAAGTCATAAAAAGACCTAAGAACTCTAATTCGGCAAACAATGTCCTTCAGAACATCTACGTAAGCGATACATTATCGTAACGTCCACCTATTATTAGTTATTTGGCATATTTTTGAGAAAATATCATACGTGCTTAACCCTTCCAGAGATATTTCGTAGAGTTCATCTGCACGAATTAGAGTGCTTTTATTTTAAAACTCAGCGTAGATCCCATTGGTCATTAAATAGAGATATTTTGCTTAACGGAAGCAACACATGGAAAACACGGAAATAATTAATCCTGTTACTCCAACAAATAACTTTTACAAAGTACGTTGTTCGAGTTAGGCGAAGAAGTTTCAAAATTTCACGGTAAGGTAACCCACTTGGACTTACGATGCTCATGACGTAGAATTATACTGCCAACAGAGAAAACCGATAGCCTCCATATAACGGAAAGTACACTGCCAATGTTTATTTGTCTTAGTTAGTAGTTTGGTATCCAAGCGACCCTGTTTTGTCGGCATTAGAAAAAGCCTTATTATGTTACACTGCTGAACAATGCTTCTCCTTATGGATGGAAATAAAGAAACAACCCTAGAAACTTGCTAAGAAGCATGTCCTTGCCCTTATTAGGTTAAAAGTACAAACCATTGGTTCGGATTTTTAAACAAACGCAAAAAAATTTCAGGGCGAATTCTTGCTAATGCTGACGTTTACTACGTTTGTTTTTTTGATCACAATTTGATGATTAATTGCACTTCAGCAAAATTAAACCTATGATAAAAAGCAAAGCGATGCCGAGAAAATCTCATCATATTACAGTAAAGATATAGTGGTTATATTGCGCTATTCGCCTCTTAGTTTACCTGGAGATCCGTACCATCTAGCACTTGGCGTAATCTTTCATTGTAAGCATGATAGCTCGCTGAACCATCTTAACTTTGTATGATCTCTTCCTTTTAAATCCTCGATATGCTACAATTGTTGACAAAATCCTCACGACTTATTAATCTATATAATTTTTATAAAACTTTGTAAACTTTAAAGGAGACGTTTTCAGATTTCCTTTATCGATGTCTTGTAATGTCTTTGACTCTCTTTCAATGTCATTTTTCCGACCGTCAGAGTTCCGACCCTGATGATGACTGCTCATATCAAGTTATGTAGTTGTAGTTTACTTGATAATTTGGTCATTTCGAAATATAACGCATTACGAGGCTTAAGATCATTACAGTATAATTGTATTCCATAGCCTGACGGCATCCCGTCATGTACTCTGAAATCGTACGTGATGACCTATGCAATGTTATTTTTTCAAATATTAGTAACCTTTCTTTGGCAAATGGCGAATTCCGGTTGTGTTGCAAGAATAGCACTATTATCCCAGTACACAAATATGGAAATAGTTATTTCTTTGAGAACTACAGAGCCATAGTCAAGTTGGACCAAATCGTATCAAAATAATTCGAACAATTCATTAGTCAACAATTAGTTTTCGCTATGAAATCAACTATTGCTTTATTATGCCTATGTAAAAGGAAGATCAATTGTGGCAAAGCTTTAGAAATTTGCTTGAAGATGGCCTTTAGTGCCTCGAAAACGGAGGTAGCATATGCTGATCTTCATAAAACTTTTGACCGAATTTTTAAACTTTACGCTTTGGGCTTCCCTCCAGGTCTGGTCTTATCTTCATCGTAAATTATACGGAGTTCTTTCTCGCTCCGTGAATTTCGATGAATTTCCCGTGCCGTTAGGTGTTTTTCAATGTACGCGCTTGGGAACTCTTCTATTGGTCCTGTACATCAACGATTTTCCATCCTTGATTACGACAGGTTATATTTTGCATTAAAATGTCCGGTAATAATATCAAAATGTTCTATGCCTTTAATTTGAACACGTGCTCATATCTCACATATAGTATTCATTAAACATTATAGTAGACATTAAAGCAAAAAAATGTAAGAACCTTTTTTTCTGATCGAAGAATGCCTTTACTATCGAGTATTTAGTTAGTGTACATAATTGTCGTTAAGGTTTCTGTTTGACCAAAAGTTGCATGCCAGTGCTGCGCAGTATGCTTCCTATAGATGTTAATTTGGTTATATAGGATCGCTTCAGAAGCAATTCTTGCTCTTGGCTTTAAGAAATTTGTGTTGGAATCGAGAAATTCGTTTGTCAGTTTATGAAAGTAAATTGGGTCTTATAGCCCTACTGTCACTAGAGAAACGAGGGTGTACCTTTCGTGTCTCATTCATTAGTTAATTTGATAATAAATAAGTGACAAATGACATTATTGACTCATCAGCTCTATTAAGAAATATAAACTTCAAAGCTCTTTATTCTCATAAAGCGTAGTCTATGGAGATATGACTCAGTGCTTTCTTTTTTGGAAATATCTAATGTTAATCTCAATATCGGGCTCTATAGCCATGTAGCCTGGTAGCCTGGTAGCCTGGTAGCCTTGGTTTGATGGTTTATTCTCGTCTCGAAACTATGCCAGCGACAGAGTTTTCTCTTTTTTCTTTTTTATTTTTTCTTTTTTCTTTTTCATATTGTTTCTCTTGAGTATTCAGAGTACGTGGATTTTGTCCTTTTTATTCTTTCTTTATTTTTAACCCTACACCACTTGTGGTACGAGGGTATATTAAGTTTGTGCGATCTTTTGACCGATCCTTTGCTACACCGATTGATTCAGAAAGCAAATCTAACCGTAACTGTCCCTCTGGCCACTTCTTTTCTTATTTTCAACCTACAGACTGCAATTTTGTGATGTTTTAATGGAGTTCGGTAAACCGACGTGCTTCGGCCTTGGTTTGAAAAGTTGTTATATGAATAACTGAAAGAGGGTGTGCAGTATTTCATAATGGATCGCGGGGCGCACTAGATTATTTCTACTTATAATTACTACATGAAAGTTAAGTCCAATTGTTAGAAAAAAACTAAACCATCACCTCGTGCCGTCCCCCACAATTAATTCAGCACTAACATACTTAGCTTGTTGTATTCTATTCTCCAAGTCCTTTTATTTGATATCCATGTCGATGGATATTTATCTTAGGCAGTTCATATATCTTCATTTGAGGAATGTGCAAATAATCCTATGATTAATAAGCAAACAATCTAAACAGAAATTAAGAAATGGTCGATTTTTTCCATTTTTGCGCATAAATAGTAGAGTTTTTGGTGAGGTAAATGTGGAAGATTTCAGTTTCCTTTCTTTCGTAATTTGTGAGTAATGAGCAAAAACGCACAAATTGCGTTTAGTTTACGCTTTACTGAGAGCATGTGCTCCGCCGAATTTAGTCCATTTTCAATATCAACTTGCGTTCAAAAACTTGCACTGTCCATATCTTCAATTTTACGACCAGGACAAATATATGTACTTTATAGGGTCTTTGAAGCTTCCTTTTGTGTGTTACAAGCATTACGACAAAGTGAGTATGCCCCCATCTTCCGGGGATGGGTATAAAAATATAATAAAACGAATATATTAGAAAACGATTCTGAATCGATCGAGATCTTCTGCGTGTTACATACGTTCGCACAAGCTTCATATACCCTGTACCACAAGTGGGTATAAAATTATACTTTCAGAAACAAACTCAATTGCGTTAAAATACATAACGCACGCACATACATAACGCGAAGATACGAATAATGTATACTTCATAAGACCCAATGTTGCATCGCGCTATATCCCAGACTACTGCCTGGCCCTAATCTTGATCTTCGCTCATTTTTTGCACGATATTCGCTTGATTGGTTGTGTGTTTTAAGATCATATATACAAAGCCAATTCCCATCTTCCGCAATGAGGGCTTTCATGTATTTTCGGTACTGAGATCTATTTATTTCGCTTGAATTTATTCAGATGACATCGTAGATAGACATCGAAGACCGCATGCATTACCAGCAGATGAAAAAAAATAATTTTACGATATCATAGTACTCGCGTAGTGTAAATGAAAAATTCACCTTAGTTTTTGCTCACAATATTGTCATCGTCTCAGGCGATTTCATCGCATCAACTTTGAAAATTATATCTTCAAAACTCTTTGCACTAACGAAGAAGAGAAAAATTAAAAATATTTTAAATATTATTGTGATGTCAGGCCGACCGATGGCGAGACAAGGCGAGACAAGCAAGTGAATGCGGCTTTTATATCAAGTTTACTTCAAATGCTGTAAACGCACATAGATAATAGATTTATAAGTTCAACATTGTTTTCACTCGAAGCAGATAAAAGAGAAGAGAAAATGAAAATTTTTAAAGTTTCTAAAATAAATTTGGAAAATGCATAAATATTCTCAATTATTTTTCTTACTTTAAACTTATTTTCTTCACCTACCATGTATATATGAAAATAAGCATATTTGGAGTAACATGTATGCAGGACACTTTAAGGATATACAACTAAGCACTTTTTTCTCTACTTTTCATACCTTTAGCGAATTTATTCATGAATGAGAAAGGATTTCTTGAAAGTGAAAGATTACATTGGCCGTTAGCCAATAAATAAACTTTAGTCCTTACCACCTGTTTACCGTTTACATTTTATCCCTATGTCAAACTGTGCCTACTAGGCTAACTAGGAACTGTACTCGATTATAAATACAGTTTTTATAAAGCATCTCCATGTGCATCGCTTGATAGTGAATAAAATACAAGTCAGTCTTTATTATGCATGTGTGTGCGCTGCATATACTATTCTTAGAATGATGAAAATATTCAAGAAGAGAAGCATCTGTGCGATCAGCATAAAATGCACAAAGAATATCATAAAAAGACAGTGTTAAAGGAGTCCTTTGCATTCTCAAATGCAAGCAAATATCTCAAGTTGACATTTTCATAGCTACCATCCAAAGAATGTCGATGAATTTGTTATCCTGTTTACAATAATCCACATTCCTACCCCACATCCTCTTCTCCATCATTCGATCAGGTATCGGAAGCCTTATAAAGTATAACGACTTGCTAAAGCTAAAATTAAAGCTAAATTACTAAGGGATTCAGTTTTATTCACTTGCCGTCTGTCCATCTGAGTCTTGTGTATTGTTCAAAGTCTTGTGACGGACGCGTATGTAATCCGCACAAAAACACTTTAATGAAACAACAAGAAAAATTGATTTGTTTATTGCATTAAAATGTCTTCCACCAATTGGTGTAAAATATGGACAACCATTGTGGCCACCATCCCCGAAAAAGGACATGATTTATGTTTATTAATTAAATAAAGGGTGTGAAAATTTCGGCACTTGACGAGTGCAATTTGCTTACCTGCTTGCTAATTTCCATCCTATTTCTCTTGTGCACCGCATTGCTCGCAAACGATGAAAGAGCCGCAAGCGTTATTTATCATTCATACTCCTTCTTTCTTTCTATTGGACTCAAATGCTAGTTTACGATGACAATAGTAATGATGTCGGTAAAAGAACGTCCTTATGACACTTTCCTTTTTATTAATTTGAAAAGAATTTAGACTAAAACTTTACAACATTTTATCCAGTTGCTATTGCCATTACTTCAGTCAGTTTCTTTTTGAGTTTTAGAAGATGGACATGGTTGTTATAGTGCAACAGGTACACACACGTTTCCAAATCAAAGAAAAAGAAAACTCCCCCTTTTTAGGCAGAAGAGCATATTTAATTTTGTTTAACAAACACTCAAACAGAGAAGTAGAAATATTAACAGGGACATGGGTTTCACTTATCCGCATACGTGCGTCCACTTCCATATTATCAAGTCGCGTTGCGATTTCTTTTCCTTTTCATCATAGACTAATAGAGCTATGAAATCTTTAGTTTAGTGTGACAGGTTTTCTTGAACTGACTTCCAGAAAAATTATCAAAGAAGAGCATTCATGTTCCGTTACACGAACTCTTTTAATAGAGGCAACGATGCCATTCCGCGATTAATCTTTTAATTGCATCTTTTCTCTAATCCACACAAACCTCGAATAGATGGAAAACGAAATAAAAGAGTGGAGGTAAAACGACTGTATATTGCACCACGAGAAAGATTTGTGGTATTTTTTTGCTGTTGATTGAATTTGATGCCAATAGCTAATCCAATAAACCCATAAAATAGCGCTTGTGAAAGGTTCATACGTAATTACAAAAAAAAAAGACCTTTGTTAAGTGAGTCAAACCAGCGACGATAACATTTTGAAGGCTTGCGAAAAAATTCGCGTCGCTTATCCTAAACAGCCAGTATCGGAACTAGCAACATGGAGATTGTTCGCTTCTTCGAAAAATTGATCAAATTTCACCGTACGACACAGCTGCGGAGATAGAAATTAATTAAAAAATAATTCTGAAGAAGATATTTCGGCGCGACTCGATTTAGCAATGAATGATGCAGTATCTTAATTTAATTTAGTAATTTATTAGAAGCGATTTCCATCAGTGAGTGCGTCGTTACTGAAAGAAAACCAAATCGAACAATCTTTGAATAGTGTGATAACGAGCTACGAACACTGAGTCATATACGGCAAGTTGTATGAACGGTGACAAAGTCCAGATAGCTTTCATATAAGGCATTGATTAAAAATTTCCACTCATATTCCATAGCTGATCCTAGAGTATCAGTACGAAAATGGAAATCATTTTTCGCGCCTATCCCCTATTAAAGAAAGCTGAAAGCTTTTTTCTACCCACCGCTGAAGAATGGCGGGTGTACTCAGAGTGTCATAATGCTTGCAACACTCAACCGAAAGCTTCAGAAACGCTATAAATTACATTCATTTTTGATAAGCATGAAGTTTTGAATTGATTAAGCCATGTCTGCCTGTCTATGTGACCCTGTGGTGTGCGTTGCTGGCACTCTCTTGACCGTAAAATTGAACATATCGACTTCAAGTTTGGTAGAAACATCGGAAGTTCTTGCACGCAGGTTGGCCTGCAGTGAACGGTTTTTCTAAACAAAAACTTGTGCGTTTTCCTCATTACACAAAAATTGTAAGACATAGAAGGCTAAAATTTTCCCCATTTACCTTACGAAACACTCTACTATTGGTGTGCAAAAATGCAAAAACTCAGCCGTGCCCGCATAAAGTTATAAATGATCAAATTTTCTTCTTTACATTTTTTTTAAAGTTTTATCATAAGGTGAACAGGACAGCGAATGAAATTGGGAAAATGACGACGTGGTGGATTTATTTTTCTTAACAATACCATCGATATGGGTATCAACTAGAAGGACTTGGAGAGTAGATCACGACAAGTTAATATGCTAATTCTAACGCGCCAAAGATTTTAATGGGGGCGGGTATGCGACATTGGGCCCCAGCCGAATACAACTTTCTTATTGGTTTTTTTTTTAATTGTTTCTAAGATAAATGTGCCGGGTATAAAAGATTCGACGTTCACCGAACTTTATGAGATATCTACGTCTTGTCTTTGTCGCAGCTTAATGTCAAAGCACATGTAACAGTCCTTTCAGACAATCTCCGCTATATGGTGTCGCTCTTTCCTACATAAAGCAGAATAAGTCCCGGCAAGACATGTTGATGAAGGTTCAATGGAAAGCAAATGATTCGTAGATTAGTTTTTACATTTTCCCAATTTTGCTAACCTCAAGACAACAAGACTGCCAGGTGGCCGCAGAAAAGTTAGTTGTGAACAGTGGCATTTCAATTTTCAAAGAAATTTCATTTCATTCACGAGAAGTAACAATGAATCCGACGGTTGAGGATTGCAATGAAGCAATCGCAGTCGATCGTTATCTAATACCGCTCTCATTGGTAGCTTTTTGTAAAGCCTATTACGCAATCTAGACTCCATTTGTGGAATTTTATGGAAATTTATATCGTGCATATGTTGTAGTTTAGCAGCAACGAGAAAAGGACACAGAAAACGAAGAGGTTTTCAATTTTGATTGTATAGACTTGTCGGCAAACGCTTTTGCAAATTTTTGTAAGACTTTGTCTCGTATCTCGTATTGAATTTCTTCTTTTTGTTTAGTCAGTTAGGCAAACTCAGATCGGATGGTAACACGGTCATTAAACGTTTTCTTCTTTTGGAATAGAGAAATGTAACAGATTCTTGCTTATATTATCTTTAGATACGTATGAGTTCAGGATAGCGAATTTCGACTGGAAATAGAAAGCTTTATAAAGGGCAACTACAGTGCAAGTCGTCCATTTAACACAATTCCTTATGTTTATTCTATGCATTCAATTTCTTGTTTCTCCATTACCCTTGTAGGCTGTAATGCAGGCTGCTCATCATATTAAAGTTAATGAAAAATGCTAAGTAAAGTAAAGGTAAACTCTTATTTATGCAGTCACATGTTTCTCAATCAGCACAACTGAATTTTTAAGAAAGTAAACTGCCTACAAGTCAACCATAAACAAAAGTTATTTGACAATACGCAGAGGAAGGCATAAAAGTAAAAAATCCGCAATGTCTGCATAGGTAATATCTCATAACATTCAGAAATACGATTTAAATATGTATATGTGTACATACATGTGATCAGATTGATGGGATTCTAAAATAACTTAGTTGCATGTATATGTAAAGGCTGTAACAGGCCTCAAATGAGCGAAATTAATCTGCAGACACATCTAAAGTCAGTAAAATCTAAACCTTTCTTCTTCTAAGAAGCTAACAATTTCCAATTTAAATGAACTTTCTTCGCACCACATGAAAATTTATAAGCGAGTCTCTTCCATTAAGACAGCAGTGCGCCGGTTTCAGCGAAAGTCATGTTCGTCCATGATCCTTGATTTAGATTATGGCTGAAAAAATTGCTATTGGCTTTTAATTTGTAGGATTGGTGATCTTAGAGTGGTCGGGTGCTGGTTGGTTGTGTAATGATCTGGCGAATATGGCAGCAGACTTCTCAGGACAATGGCCGAGATGCTATTTAGCCGCAAAGTTCAATGATCGACCGGAATCGAGCAAGCTGCTCTTTCAAGGAGCAGCAAAGGTTTATCGTTATAAGGGGAGGAGAAATTGGAAACAAATAGTTCAGCCATCATATTAACACCATTGGTCGTGTCAGATGTTGCTTGGTCGCTTCGACCCTTCGTTGGTCGAACAGAAAAACGATGCTTTACAGTGGTTTCCTAATCTCTCCAGGATCTGCCCGAAGTTGTTCTTTTTTTTTTTTTGATTTAAGCAGACCTACGATGACCAGCCCCGGCTCGAAAAGAACGTATTTGTGATTTTTTACTCATAGCTTGCGGCTTCTTTCCACATTTCATAAGAGAACATTTATTTTTGTGCTTAGTAATTACTTATAGTATACGCTCCCCTGTTCACTCTTCCATAGACTGACTAATGCAGTACTTGTGCAGAACAGCTCAGTATCGTAAACCGACGGCGCATAGTTGACGTCATTTTAGATTGATGCGCGCCATGGTTGTCAATTATTTAGGTTATTACCTGCAAACTTTTCAATTTTATTGCTTCTTTTTTCTGCTGGTTGCTTTAGGTGGAAAGACCCCGCCCTATCAAATTCGACCTGTGACCATAAGTTAAGAGAAAATTCAAACTTTGCCAATTTTGAGCCAAAAACGAGTTTTACAACCGGAGTATGTAACTGTTTTATATTTCCGCAGAATGACACCACTTGAGTCGACCATTCTTTAATACAAAGTAAGATAGATGCACGCGAAAGAAACCAAAATAACTCGGTGGAGTTTGCCCAACTGCCTAACTTGGTGACGGCAAGTGAACTTAGCAATTTCTCGTATCTATCGTGCCGCTTTTATAGGACGAGTACGACGAACCTTTTTCCCGGCAAATGCAAGTTAAAACATTTCCCCTGTCGAAAGTTATTAAGCAAATTATTGTTCGAAAATTTTTTAATAAGAATTCCGTTTCTCCCGTTTATTCCCAAGCATTACTGTGCATATAAGCATATAAGTGAACACAAGGTTTCTTTTTTCTTGCTGCAATTTTCTGATATTTCGTGTTCGATATTCTAGTCATTTCTATTCTTCTTTTTATTTCTAGAAAGCAGTGCAATAGTTTTGAGTGACCTCCAAAGCTAAAGTACCTCCTCTTATGATGTGAAGGAAAGTTTTATAGTAACGGGTTATGAAAGAATAATGAAACAATGGACACGGAAATGTTGAAATGCTGAAAATATGTCAGAAAATTATTTTCGACTCTCTTGAAATTCAGAACTACTAAGTCCACTAAGTTTCCAGGACTTCTTAAAGCAGTGTGTTTCTAGGTAACTGAATAAAGTTAATCATTGCAGAATTTCAGAGTACAATTCCACCGTACCATAATAAGTATTTATTCAACTTGGCTTACAAACTATTTCGGAAGACCTATATTTCATTTAGTGATTTATAATTAATTCTAAATTACGGTTTTGTCTGGGATCCATTGAATATATTCAAAATTACACCATACAACCTTTGTAATATAGTGCCCAGAATGATTTGAGATAGACCCGCTTTTTATTATACCGATCGATTTGAAAAGTGATCCTAAGCTTGTCTATCCGTCTGCTCGTCTGGACGTGTTGTTTTCTTGTGTTGCACCTACACGCCGCAATTTTGACGATGCTTTAATGAAATTTGGTACACTGATGAGCCTTGGCCAAAACATGAATACTATTGAAAATGGTTTGGATCGGGCCACTATTTCGATCACTTCCAATATAAGAGCTTATTTTGAAAAGTCGATGTATGAATTTTAGGGTGTTGAGGATATTTAATGGTGGGCCGTGTCTCACTACAGTGTTTTTACTCGTTTTTCTCTTTATCAGCTTGCTTCAGACACACCTTTAGACATTAGACATTAAAGACATACGACTTGCTTTAAGTATCAATTTTGTGATCAAAATAATTAAGCAAGCACTCGCACGGGGATACCTTCTTCAAAACACTATTTTGAGACAATACTTATGTTAGCAATATGAAAATAGAGAATGGCATACGAAGCCATAACGTTTAAGCAGATAGTTTATTGTTCTACGTTCTTAGCTAAGTTCATAATTTATGAATTTTTTGTCCCTTTTTGCATTTTTGTGTATCGCATTCAGAAGACGCAGAAAAATGGATTAAACAACCAGCAAATAATTTGAGTTTCATAATAAAAACACATCCTGTGCTCAAGAAAGTTTTTACAAATGTTTAGACAACACATTCTTGGCAAACAAAGAATAAATTGACTCTAAGTGTTCCTTTAAAAAGCCTTAACTTGATTGTTTTTGTAAACGTCAAAATTTGTTGTAATAATAATTGCTATTGAGATT
Organism: Glossina morsitans morsitans; assembly: GCA_001077435.1. Taxonomy (NCBI): domain Eukaryota; kingdom Metazoa; phylum Arthropoda; class Insecta; order Diptera; family Glossinidae; genus Glossina; species Glossina morsitans. Next base: position 147,340 of record CCAG010014622.1, read on the forward strand.
ACTTTCAAACGACATAAATATGAGGTTTTTGCTCTATACGTTGTATGTGGTAAAAGCAATTTATGCGTTTGCTTATTATGGGTTAATTGCTTTTGATGATTTTGCATTATAAAGCATGATGTTGATCTAGATAAGGCAGGCGATTAATTTCTCTCAGTATATTATGTAATCAGTAAATAAGAGATGCCTTTCATACATATGTATATACTTGTTATATAACATACACATATATTCCACGTTTAATAAATTTTGTATAAAATAAAAGCAAGCGTATACATGTTTATGGCCCATAACGACTGCATCAGATGCAAGACTCTAATACAAATTTTTGTACGAGTGAAACAGTTAACTAAGCTTTTATTTTTATTTTGCCAGTCTTTTCAATTGACAGTCTGGGGCATTAAATTTACAATTTGTTGCGTTTGCTGACCACGTACACGAAATTGTGTGCAACCGCAAGAAAACAAAGAATAGAAAATGTAAAGTGAAGAAGAAGAGCAAGACGAAGAAGGCGGAGAGCACCCTTCTAGCTTGCCTTTTTGGTTGGCTTGTGGTGTGGTACTACCACACCATACAATTTAACTCATAATACGTTGAGTTGAAAATATGCTTATTTTTCACGCAAAATAGAGCTAAAGAGTTTGTTCCATACATATATACTACATTATATGCATTGTGCACGTTCTACTGCTTCTGCTTTAAGTTTTCATTTATCATTTATTATACCCTACCATCACTTGTGTTACAATTTGTGCGGACGTAAGCTCTTATATAGAAAGAAAGTCTTTCAATAATCTTCCAATATGCGGGTCTTCATAAACACAATTATGACTTCGCATAAAAATAACGTGTATTTTTTGGTGTATTATTGTCAAAACGAGCGAATAACAGTGATCGGCGTTGCACGACTATAATGGTCTTACTTGATACTATTATTGTAGAACCTATCATTAATTTTAAGTGAAAACATAAAAGACGTAATACTTAACATATATAATATAATATATTATATTTTGCTAAGGCAAGGCTTTCTTGGATCCACCATTGAAATGGAACGTGCACAAAAAAACAAATTACATAAAT